>PVJH01007091.1:33997-95833 GCA_004026705.1 Nesogale talazaci | reverse complement strand
CAGAGGCTTGGAAGCAGATGTGGAACAAGGATATCATTGCTGATGTCAGATAGATTTGGGGTTAAAGCACAGAGTGCCAAAAAGTTGTTTACTTGTTTTTTATTGACTATGCCAAGCTATTCGATGGTGTGAATCATAGACTATGGATAACCATAATAATAATGGGGCTTTCACAATCTTTCATTATGCTCATCAGGAACTTGTACATGGAGCAAGAGGCAGTTGTGCAAACAGAATAAGGGAGTACAACATGACTTAGAATCAGAAAAGGTGCACGACATGGCTGTATAGTCTCATCCTATTGTTCATTATGGATCCTGAGCAAATAATCAGAGAAGCTGGCTTATACGAAGAAGAACGTGGCATCAAAATTGGAGGGAAGCTTGTCAACTTGCCATATGTAGATAACACAACCTTGCTTGCTGAAAGTGAGGAGGAATTGAAGCACTTTCTAATGAAGGTCAAGGGTTGTCTTCTTCAGTATGGATTGCAACTCAGTGTAAATAAAATCAAAATCCTTTCATCTGGATCAAGAGGTAACATCATGATAAATGGAGAAAAGATTGAAGTGGTAGATGATTTTGTTTTGCTTGGATCAGTGCTCATGAAAACAGCAGTAAAAATATCAAAAGACATATTCCATGCGGTGAATCTGCTCCGTAAGACCTCTTTAGAGTGTCGAAAAGCAAAGGTGGTATTATAAGAATCAAGGTGCGCCTGACCCAGGCCAGGGTATTCCCCATTGCATCCTGTGCATGTGAAAGTTGGAGATTGAATAAGGAAGACTGAACAAGCGTCAATACATCTGAATGGTGCTGGAGAAGAGCATTCAAAGTATAGTGGACTGCTACAAGGACAAACCAGTCTGTCTTGGAAGAAGTACTGTCAAAATGCTTTATAGAACTGATGATGGACAGAGGACATCTTACATACTTTAGGCATATTGTTAGGAGAGACCAGTCGCTGGAGGACATCATGTGTGGTGAAGTGAAGGCAGCAAGAAAGAGGAAGGCCCTCCAGGAGATCAGCTGCCATGATGGCTGCCACAGAGGGCTCGTGGAGAGGGACATGTGAGGAGGACGCAGGACAGGATGTTTGTGTGTTTGGTCCTGTTGTGCACGGGGCTGATGTGGGAGAACTGACCCAATGACACTTAACAACAACAACAACAACAACAACAACAACTCTATTTGATATTGGGAATAGAAAGTGAGAAAGTCTAAATCTTTGGATTTTGAGGAAGTTAAACTCTAGTGACAATCCTGTAAGCAGTGGGATGATAGCAGGTTTTTGTTTTTAATTTCTTACCCACTGAAGCATTTCATCACCCTGTATTCTGCTCTAAAGTTTGGAAACGTAATGCCCATCATATTATCATAACTGCATTTCTCACATGTCCCAAGCTTAAAGATTGTCCTCTAGATTTTGGTCTTTGTGGAAAGAGACCCTGTACTGAATTTCTGGGGAGACCTACTCTGGTCAGATGATATGTGTAATCCTGTGCAGTTTTATTGATTATGGTGTACATTGAGCACCTGCTGCATGCTGCAACAGAGATCATATATATTAGCCTTTGTAACTACAAGCTAGATAGGATCATCCCTCTACTTTCTCTCTTTAAGGAAATGATTAATTATGCAGCCTCTGAAGCAGAGGTGCTTGGGAAACTCTCCCTGTGCAACTCCCCACGTGTGTGATCTTATACAAGTCAGATCAGTGCTCTGTGCTTCAGCTGCCTCATCAGTGAAAAGGGCCGAGTAGCAATGATGGTTAATGGGAGGGTTCAAAGGGAGACTCAGAATAATGTTCATCCCATCATGGGCACTCGATCATTACTTGATGGGTGAGGAAAGGGAGGCTCAAGGTCTTTCATGGTTACTGAGTGACAGAATTAGCCCTGACCCTAAAGTCAGAGTTCTTTGCATGAGAGCAGAAGTCCTCTCCCAAATACGTGAATCAGTCAAATCACCAAATAAGTGAATTAGACCTACTTTGTCTGTGTCTTCCCAGCGGTCTCTGAGAAAAAGATTCCTTTGGTTGGACAATCTGAGGCAGGCAGTCAGCATGATGAGGCCATCCTACGTGAAATTGCAGGGTCTCTGGTAAATGGCAATTGCTGTGAACTTCCCTCCAAGGGTGGGAGCTGACCCTGAAAGAGACTTTCAGAAAAAAATGTCACAGATGAGCTTTCCCTGCTTAATATGCCTTACTCTGTGAGTCTAGGAGATCACTAGACATTTCTTTGAAGAGAAAATTGTGGCTGCAGAAATAGGAACAATTATGTCTCTTTTCATTCCATCTTCTACCGGACAGTTCCCAAATTAACCTCCATATACTTTCCGGACTGGGAGTTCCCAATCATGGTGCCATCGCCTACTGGAGTATCAGCTGGATTGTGAGGTCTCTCATTAATCATTGATGCCAGGGTGGGACTCACCTGCATACGTTCACCTTCCAGGAAGGTGTTGTGAAGATTGATAGTGTCAAAATAGGTATCTTACAAAATGCATACCCATTTCACTCATGCAGAGAGCTTCCCTGAGAAAATATAAGAGTGATGAAAGAAAAGATTAAAGATGACCATTTGATGTCGCTTTTTTCTCCAACCTGAACCTGGACACCTAGCAGGTGAAATTTTACCATGATGTCATATGAAATGGTTTGCATGTCAAATCCAAAAGGGTCCACCGAATGCCCCCTAGAGGTCCCATTATTGTTTGGCACAAGGCAAAATGTTCATAACAAAATGTTCATAAGCTGTAACCTCAAAGTCACTGAATTTCAAGGCTGCCTAATAATTTCCTAGCCTACTTTCTGGTCTCCAGCAGTGATGTTCATATTGAACACAAAGCATTTGTCAACTTCCAAAAGGTTTGGAAAGCAACCAAGTTCCTCCTCTCTCCTTCCCCCTAATTAAAGAGACAGTGATACAATTTGGAGAGCCTTCTAACAATGCATTCTTAATAACAATTGATGTGGAAGTGTAGGATTCCCTGCCCTCTTTCCTTCTGAGAATAGTGCCTCCACTTCTTTGGGGGGAAACCGCTACCCTTCTCACTTGAAACTGCCCTTCCTGGGGGAATTGCCATCTTCCTTGATAATTCCCCTTCCTGGCCACATACATTGGTCCTCAGAAGGATAAGGACCTTACCTGACCTTGATGATTTCCCTTCAGTCTCGTCTCTGGTCACAGTGCTCACAAAAACAACCAGACATTCAGTGACCATGTGCCTTCCCCAGTGAAGGAAGCTGCTAGTCCCAGAGGGAGTGGGTGGTGTACAGAGTGGAGTGCAGAGATGGAAAGGGTGCAGGGTGTGCTTGAGTCCCTGTCATCTCTGAAATCTACATGTTCACAATTTGATTCTACAGAATAGTCATGCCTTATTCTTGTTTGATCCAGCTCTAAGTGTCCATTGCTTCTTCCAAAAAGTTCTGGAACATTTATTGAAACTTCAGCACATCAACAAGAGGAAGAGAAGTAATCCAATTAAATAATAGAAGACAGGAATTGACCGTTTGACAAAGTCGACATTCAGGTGTTCAGCAAATGTATGAAGAAATACTAATAATCATTTGCAGAAATGCAAATCTGAATGAGCTGCTACCTCCCTCTGAGACAGAAAGAGAACAATAAATGCTGCTGAGGGCGGGGCAGGGGGGTGAGAAAAGGCTTCACACACAGTGGGACTGTGGAATGGTGAGATTGTTCTGGGAAGCTGGAGCGCACTGCCTTCGAAAGTTGGGATTAGAAAGACTATCTGACTCAGCAGTCCTCTTACTTGCTGTATATATCCCAGAGAAATAATGTCCATCACACACACACACACACACACACACACACACACACACTGCACCACTATGTACACTAGCAAATCGATGCCAGCAGTAGAAGAATGGATAACATTGGTGCGTACATGCATTGGTGCGTACATGCAATAGTTGGTCAAGCATCAAGGGTAAGCTGTACATGGATTTTCAGCTGCTCATGAGACTGGTGACCACCACCCTGCAAGTCCTTCAAAGCTCAATTACACACTCTACAGGATATCAGGGGAGCGATTAGCACTTGCATTTTTAATACAAGACTCTAGTTTGAATAATTGCATCTTGAATAATTGCATCTTGAAATATTTCTGGGAGCTGTCAAAAGGGTCTCAGCTGTGTGCACACATTTGTTTCTGACTGAACAAAATAGAGGCAAAGGAATAATGAGAAAAATGAGCTTTCTCAACAAGTTTGCTTATGAGTGAGATTGACCTGCATTTTTCTTTTCTTATGATCTTGTCATGATTTTGGTATCAGGTTTATGCTGACCTCATAAAATGTGTTAAAAATGTTTCCTTTATCTAAACTCTAAATGAGTTTACAGAAGATTATTATGACTTCTTAATTGCTTGGAAGATTTTACCCATAAAACTATCTGAACCCCAAATTTTCTCAATGGGAAGATTATGAATTAAAGATTTAATTATTTATCAAGTATACAATTTTCTTTGTATTCTTTTTTAGTTTTATATTTCTGTTTTAATTTCTCAAGAGAAATTATTTCAAATAAGTTGTTGAATTTCAACTACATCGGTCAATTTGTTGCTATAAAGCCTAAATTATTAAATTTGTTGCTATAAAGACTATTAAAAAGCAAAACAAAGCTCACTGCCATCAAGTGAATGCTGACTCATAATGATCCTAATAAGGGGGGAAGGTAGAATGACCCCTGTGAGTTTCGGAGACTTGAGTGAACGTATAAAGCCTCATCTTTCAGACCTTGTGGTTAGCAGTCCAATACTTAACCACTCTACCACCAGAACTCCCATCAGGAGTGGAATGGCGCTTAAAATCCTTTATTTTGGTAATTTGTGTTTTTCATTTTTTTTCCTTTTATCAGTTTTGCTAAGAGGCTGCCATTGTATTCATTTTCTTAATTAATACATGTTTTTAATATCCCCAGTTCCTTGATTTTTATTTATTTACTTTCTTCTCTAATCTATATTATTGTCTTTGTTAATACAGGGGCTGGTAGCTACAAGAGACTATATCCAGTGATAATTTTGAAACAGAAGTGTATATACCATACACTACTATAAACAACTACAATATAGATACCCAGCCCATGAGTGAACTGGATTATGGGTATTGGTGCTGATGGATTTGGGATTTAAAGCTTTAAAGATTCAGAGGAGGATAGAGGATGATGTTTTACTTTTTGTTTTATGGGAAGCCACTCTCGCTCTTTCTCTGATATTCTGTATAACGTTGTACATATTGTAACCTGTATATCACCAATAGAAAGGAACTACATCGTTATAAACATCATCCTAAGTACCTCTTACACCAACATCTAATCAGGCATAATCACTCTGAGACAGAAAGAGAACAATATATCGTCACAGAGACAATATATGTTACATGACTTGGCTGGGGATTTATAGAACCAGGACTTTGCCTGATGCCTTTCAGGTCTGAACATGAGTGTTCTCTCTACTAGAAGGTAGAATTGACTCTAATTTTATGTAGTGTGTGGGAAATAGTATACAAAATAAGACAGGAATTAAAAATGAAGAGTTCTCTATAATAAGTATTTGGGTCTTATTTGCATTTTTTTATAATGAAGCCAGGAAGGCATCAGTGTTTTAGAATCTTTCCTGCTTAAATGTCTTTTAAAAAAATATTTTTATTGAGGACGCTTACATCTCTTATAACAATCCATAGGATGCTATGTGTCAAGCACATTTGCACATATGCCGCCATCATTTTCAAAGCATTCTCTTCCCACTTGAACCACTGATATCAGCTTCCCATTTCTTCCCCTTCCCCCCTCACACGCCCTCCCCCACTTTTCCATTATTCATCCCCCTGGGAGGGGGTTCTAGTTGATTCTTCTTGACCCTGGATGTGGACTTCCTGTGTTTCAGGCTCTTATCTGTAGTAGTGTGTGTGCTCTGGTCTACTCTAATTTGTAAGGTAGAATTGAGGTCATGAAAGTGGGATGAAGGAAGCACCAAAGAACTAGAGGAAAGTTGTGTGTATCATCAGTGTTATATTGCACCCTGACTGGCTCATCTCTTCCCTGTGACCCCTCTTTAAAGGGATGTCCAATTGTCTACAGATGGACATTGGGTCTCCACTCCATGCACCTCGCCCACCATTTACCTTGGGTATGGTTTTTTCTGGGTCTTAGATGTCTGATACTTGATCCCATCAACATCTCATGATCACAGAGGCTGGTGTGCTTATTTCATGTGGGCTTTGTTGCTTCTGAGCTAGATGGCCACTTGTCTGTCTTCAAACCTTTAAGAACTCAGATGCTATATCTTTTAATAGCTGGGCACCATCAGCTTTCTTCACCACATTTGTTTATGTACCTATTTCGTCTTCAGTGATCCTGTTGGGAAGGTGAACATCACAGAATACTGGATTGTTAGAACAAAGTGTTCTTGTATTGAGGGAGTGCTTGAGTAGAGGTCCAATATCCATCTCCAACCTTAATTCTTAACATATAGAGATAAGTATATTCCCCTCTCATTGTATATGTGTGTGTGTATATATATATGCACATATGTGCATGCCTGTATTTAAACCTCTATTATAAATGTCCTTTCCCTCCTGGTTCTTTCCTCTATTTCCTGTTTACTTTCCTCTTGTCCCATTTTCCTCTTGTGTTCAGCCTTCATTTGAGTTTAGTAATTCCTCATTATTGCATTGATTAATGTTGATTAAGCCTCACTAGGTATCCTATGACCTTCCTTCCATTCATTTTAGTTCACTTGTTGTTCTCTTGTCCCAGGGTTGGTTCCCCCACCCACCTTCCTTTCTCCCACCTCCTCTTCTCCTGTATTCCCCTGAAACCATTGGTCCCATTCTTTTCATCCCTGTATTATTTGTCCTTGTCTATCTTATCTAGATAGATGTGCAGATACATTAATAAGTGCAAAAACCAGGCAAAACCAAATAAAACTAAGGAAGTAAAAACCAACAAAACAATAACAGCAGCAAAAAATAAGAACGAAATAACAATAACAAAGTGAAAGCCACTGACAAAAATGGAAAAGTCTATAAATAGTTGAAGGTCTGTTTGTTGGCCTTTACGAGTGTTTTCCAGTCAAGTCTGACGGGGTGCCACACTCTGTCTCCAAAGTCTATTTTTGGTATTCCCTGGGACTTCCATCACTCTGCTCCCCATGCTGCTCTGCTGCATGCCCTCAGTGCCTCATCACAGCATGATGGGGCCAGACCATGCACTATTCCCACCCTGTGTCTCCAGCGCTGTCCCCTTCAGCACCATGGTTCAGTGAGGGATGCTGTGTTCTGTGGCAGGGCAGGTCCTACAGTACTCCCTGTACATTGTCTGCTCCGAGCAGGAGCATCATCCTTGGTGCTTGGTAGGCCAGGATGTCCTCTTTTCCCTCTCTATCCCTTTGTGTTTCTCCCTTGAGCTCTAATTCAATGCACCCCACTTTCAAGTTGTCCCAGTACTGTCCTCTGAGGTGTATTCTTCTTAGTGGGGGGTGGTATCCATATAGTTGGGACTGGGGCTGGCTCCGCAGACCTCTCAATGGTTCCCTGGTACATGCCAGTATGTTGTATTCATGTCTTGGTGCATTTGATGAAGCCTGTTCTCTCTCTACCTCTCCTGTGGATATAAACCCTCTGCCCTTGGGTGGGTCAGTGCCCTGCTGCCCCCTACCCATGTCTCTTTTTTCTCTTTCCTTTTCAGTTGGCTGCCATGTGTGTCCCTGGATTGGCCCATGATATAGTTGCCAGACTGCATTCCAGGGATGTATGCACATGATAGCTTTTCTCCTATGCCCCACTTTTTTAAGGCTTATCTCAGTGGACTCGATATACTTGTCTTTTTGTGCTTGACTTACTTCACTTAGCATGATTTCCTCCAGTTATTCCCATGCAGCAATGTGCTTCACTGCTTTTTTAATATATCATTTTTTTCAATGATTTTATTGGGGGCCTCTACAGCTCTTAGAACAGCTTCACTGCTTTTTAGGGATGTGTAGTACTCCATTGTATGTATGTACCACAGATTTTTGATCCATTCATCTGTTGATGGAAATTTGGGTTGTTTCCAATTCCTTGCAATTGTGAACTGTGCTGTGATGAACATTGGAGCACAGATGTCTGGTCATGGTTTGTTTTTTGCCTCTTCTGGGTATATGCCCAGTAGGGAGTTACTGGGGCATATGGTAGCTCAATTTCCATCTGTTTTAGATATCACCAAATTGATTTCCATAGTGGCTGTACAAACCTACAGGTTCACCAGCAGTGGATGAGAGTTCTTGTCTCCTTTGCCCTTCTAACACTTGATGCTTTCTGATTTTTTGAAGTGGGCTACTTTTGAGAGTGTTAGGTGGTATCTCATAGTTGTTTTATTTTGCATTTTTCTTATGACTAATGATTGGGAACATTTTCTTATGTTTGTTGGCCATTCATATTTCTGCCCCTGTGAAACTTTTGTTCAGGTCCTTTGCTCACCTCCTTAGTGGGAAGTTAATTTTTTTCCTTATTGTAAGTTTCAAAAGTATTGTAGATTTTAGTAATAAGGCCTTTGTTTGATGTGTCAGTACTAAAGATGTTTTTCTGTCTGTGGGCTCTCTTACTCTCTTGGTGCATTCTTCCGATGTACACAGGTGATTTATCTTCAATATATCCCACTTATCAATTTTGAATCCCCTGTATTTGTATCGTTCCCTATTTCTGATGGTCTGTGTATTCTCTGTGCCAAGGTTCTCAAGTTTGTCCCAATTTTCTCATAAATGGCCCAAACAGTTTGGGGTTTTGCATTCACATTTGCTGTGTACCTCCCTATATGCTGCCAGTCTAACAGGAGCTACAAGATGCTTCTGGTGACCCTCAGTTCCCAAATGGGGGAGTGCAGGGACCTATCCTTGTCAGGTCAGCTGTGGGGCTGCTCTTGGGTAGCAAGCCTTTGGGATTGTGTCAGGTGTTAGGGACCCAAATAACCAAGAAGTGAGAGCTTTTACTTAAGTCAAGTATTTGCTCAAAGGGTCCTAATACTTTTCTCCCAAAAAATTCTGCCTCAAATATCCTATCACCAAACTCTTGCACACTTAATCCTTTTGCTTTAATTTTTTTTACTCTCAGCTCCCACCACTAAGTGAGCCTCTAGTATACCCTTTTAAATCATTATTCTCTTCAACAAGAATGGAATCATCCATGAAGACAAGACTCTGGTCTTACTCACCACTATCTTCCAGGCCCAGGACAGTACCCAGAACACAGACGACACTGAGTGCTTCTTAGTTAAGTGCATTCATGCTGTCTCCTCCATCCTCCCAACAGAAGTCTATACTGAGTCCTCCTGGAAGTGGAGCTTAACCAACCCTGTACCCAGGCATTCCGTAACTCTACAGAATCACATTGTGAATCATCTTCTAGTCTGTGACTGTTACTTGGTGTTTGTTGGCCAAGTTGAGGATCAAGCCTCCACTGTGGCTTGCATTCTTAGTATAATTTTTTTTAGCAAAGTCCAAAGAGGTTAGGGAGCTGCTTCTCAAACTTCACTTCTGGCAATGCTTACATTCCACGAGGTAGACCCCCAAAGCTTCCCACCTCTATGGCGTTATCATTATGAGCTTTTCCAAATTGGTGGATGAAACAGTAGGATCGAATACGATTTCCTGAGCTACAAAGCATTTCTCACCCTAATGTTCACATTTCTAACAGCCTGTGGTGTCTCCTACCCCAACGTGACAATCAAAAGGAGCAGGCAGATTGGATGGAAGCCGCCTGCCAGGACCAGGCGCACATTTTGACTTCCTCTTGGTTTTATGATGCTTGTTAAGGTCCTGGGAAAGCAGCCGTGAATGAGACACGTTTCTGCCCTCATGGTGATTATTAAATTTTTATGGGAGAAAGGGAAAAAAAAAGAGTTGAAAAAAGAAAGTGCGCTCCAGATTGAGTTGGACAGCCATGCTGTTGTTCACGTCCCAGGATTCAGGTCTTCAGGCCCAGGATGACCCCGGCCCACCAAGTGTCCCCTGTGCCCGTGGCCAGGCTGCAAGTAGCACTGCCGGGTGTCCGATGGTTTTTAGAGGCTGCTTTTTCAGAAGCAGTTGCCTGGCCTTCCTCTCTTGCCTGTCTGAGCCTAGAAGCTCTGCTGAAACTTGTACAGCAGGCTGGCCCCCCTCAAGTCTCTACTGAGACAGGCTGTGCATGAGGTCCACTTGCTGGGAATGCAGTCTAGGGGAGAAATCGAGCATGGGCCCACCCAGGCCTCACAACACAGCCATAGTGTGCAGCCATAGTACTGGCAAAAAGTTGTTCTTAGATCAAGTGCTGGATTAACATGTTCGCAGTGTTTCTGGGTTATGCAGCAAGAAGATGATTTTCAGATAGAAGAGGTCTCTGTGCAACCCTGAGTTCTGCTCTTAGCCCCATGGCTGGGATTCATGCTGTCTACCCCACTATAGAAACCTTAGCTCCTCTTGCCATAGCCTCTTGCCACAGACATTGACTTCTGTGAGTAATGACTAGTTTCAGATTCAGAAGGTCCCTCTCAACACCAGCAGCCCCAGCCTTTAGAAGGTCAGCCAACAGAGGTCTGGGGCAAGTGTGTTTGAGGTCAAATCATCGCCAGGTAACTCTGTCACTGCTGTCATCTTGCTGTGAAATTCAGCATCCTTTTGAATGCTTATGAAAGGGCCTTCCCATGCAGACTACATCATTCTGGATGGAATCCCTTCTCCAGTGGCCGCTTGCCAGCCTGCAAGGGCCCATCCTTATGGAACGAGCCTGCATGAGTCTGTTTAGAAGCTCATTGGCTCTGGTTATAGCAACAGATGAGGCTGGGTCCAAGGAATATTTTGTGATATTTATTTTTATAGCATCAATGAGCAAAGCAGTCAAGAAAGTGCTGACGGGGCTCTAGTTCTTCAATTCCAGCTTAGAAAATAGACATACAGGTTCTCTATTGGACCCCCTACCTCTACTCCATCCCTGGGTCTTTCTCTCCAGTGGGGGTGGGTCTTCACTGGCTTTGGCAGAAGTAGAGATGTGTTGAAATGCTGTAAGTTACAGTTAATATGATACAATTTTGTTTCTCCTTTTCCAACACTCTTGAACCTACCAATTTTTTCCCTCCTTGACTTCTCATGAATTAAGGCAATCAGAGAATAGCCAATTGGAAGGCTAGACCTTTTAAAAATTTTTTTGCTTTCTTCAGTCTGACTACACTACAGGCACAAAAGATGAATGCTGGCTCCAAAGAAAAGGTTTTACTTTTGACAAGACATTCAGAAAATGCCTGAGACACTGCCCTATTCAATTCTTAAGAAGAAATGAGTGTGTTCTGAGATATAAGAAATTGAAAGCATGATTCCCTTTCCTGGACAGAATTTACACCAATAAACTTTAAATGAAAAATACCCATTAGTTCCTAACGAGGAGCTAAAGATGACTGAGAGCTGTCGTGCTGAGTCCCTCAGTCAGAATTGGGTCTGTTATCACATGCAAACACCCGGCAAGGGTGCTTCTGGCCTCACACCTGACCGAGGAGTCCCTGGGTTGCACAAAGGGTCATCACACTTGGCTTCTAACTGAAAGGTTGGTAGTTTAACTCTACCCAGATTTTCCTTGGAAGAAAGACCTGGTGATCTACTTCAAAATATTAGTCCCTGGAAACCTAGAGAACATAGTTCTACTCTGACCCACATGGAATCACTGTAAGTCAGGATTAACTCTATCACTCTGTGTGTGTGTGTGTGTGTGTGTGTGAGAGAGAGAGAGAGAGAGAGAGAGAGAGAGAGAGAGAGAGAGAAATCATAGTAGCTGTACTTTCACAGTCCAGTTTCTTGGGCACAATTGACTTGGGCACCTTGGCTGTCATGTTGCTGAATGGTCAGTGTGATGGCATTGTTCCAATGCCAACTGGTGGATTTGTTGGAAATATACAGTGTTTGCTAAATTTGTATTAGGACTCAGAGAATTGGCAGGGCTTATTTTCCTGAGGATTGACATTGCAGAGAAGGGACTATTATACACTATTTTTTTTTTGAGGAAGCAAAAACCAACTAACCAGCCAAACAGAGACACACATATAGTGCTAACCAATGACTATAAAGAATTGGAAAAGAAGTCCATGTTGAGCATTTTCAAATCTGGCATACTTTAAATATTGTGCCTCCTTCATTCCGTTTGATGAAAGCAGCAAGAGTGACTAGCCCAGGTTAGAAAGGGGAGCAGAGAGCAATTTAAGGACATCTCTGCTCCTGGCCCCAGCTAGCCACAGACCTTAAGAAGTGTCTCAGGAAGAGCAGCATAATACGAATGTGAGAAAGGAGGGGATAATGAGCGCCTCAAAGTTCCTTGAAATTATGGCGATTCCTCTGTGATAAGCTGAGAACAAAAATTCTTTCTGTTTGGTACATTGCATGTTTATGTATATAATATATTTATATATGTGTTAATATATTTAACAAAGAGAAACTTTGTTCCAAACACTTTGCAAATATCTGCATAGTTAAACCATCTTGGCCAAGCCTAAGTAAACCATGCGGTGGGAACTCACTCGGAGCCTCGCCTCTTCCTCAGTGAGGGAAAACACTTCCTTGATCCATGTGATCATTCATCGTCATTGAGCCACCACACACGTGCTCAGTATAAACATTGACGCAGATGCTGGAGGAACACTAAGGCTATGACTAGTTCCCTTTCCTCCATGCACTTTTGCAGTGGCGTAAAGAACAAGTATCTAAATAGGGACTCACAATCAACAATGGAAAATGGAGTGATAAATGTGCCCACAGCACTCTCCCTCGGCCTGGGACTTGGGCGCATGGCCCTGGGGGAGGCACTGAGGTTAAGTGGGATGGTCTAGTCTGTGAAGACAAGGTTTTTCATCCTGCTCTGGTGAGTGATGACGTGGCTCTTGAAAGCTCATATGAATCCTGGTCTCTCCACACCCAGACCACAGAAGCGTGAAGAAAACCAAAGACACGTGGAACCGATCCAAGGGACTGACAGAACCTTATGGACTGCAGTCTCCAGGACCCCGAGAGGGAGGAACCAGATGGCGACTAGCTGCTGCGCCACCTGCTCTGAGTGGGGTCACACCGGACAGAGAGTCCTCGGAGTGAGAAAGGAGAGTGGGGCAAAGCTCAGGACCACCCAGAGACCAGGCTCGCTGGTTGGATGGAGTCTGGTGGCCACTGGCAGGTCCTGCCGTGGTCGCCCTTCCAGTCTAGACACGGACTCACCGCCAGGCTCAGTCTTCAGCAACGGCATGGATGTGCACACACCTTCAAATGATGACTCATTCTAGAAGAGGAGGGCAACAACCAGCCCAGGCATGACATTTGGGGTGTGTGGGGGAAGGTTAAGAGGGAGGGAGGGAGTGAAGAAGAGAGGTCATAGGCACAGAATGGATGAGAAGAAGGATGTTGAATTGTGGGGATTACATGCATGTGTGAGTTGTTCATTGGAAGACTGGTTTGCTCTGTATACTCTAAAAACATCCTCATTGCATCACCCCTTTAATTAAACATGGATACTTGAATGCTTTTATATGCTTTGCATGTACCCTGTCACAGGGCATATCCTCTGAATTTATCCTGTCATCAGCATCTGGGGCATTTATTCTTTCAGCTAAAATCCATGGACTGTCCATCATAGCTGGGGCACAGTGATCCTTGGATAAGATTATTTTATTGTCAAGGAAACCAGCATTCATCAAAAGCATTACTGTGGCAATTGCCACCACAAAGGGACACATAGGAGGCCACAGTGAAAGGATAAGGGTCAGAAGTGTCAGTAGTGGCTTCTCCAGGGAAGTAACCATTGGACGGATGAAGAGACAGTAGGCAGAGAAGAGAGATGGAGAAGAGAGTCAGTGGAAGCATGGAGAACTGGAGGAAGCAAGTTTGGAATGCAGTGTGAATCAAGGGAGGAGAGGCCAGAGATCCTGACCCTAAGGGCTTCCCCACCATGGGGAGGCACTGGAGTGTGTAGTAACTGGTGCCGCATAGTACTGATTAGCATAGCTTTAAGAAAAAAATCCCTTTATTGGGGCTTTTACAGGTCATCTAATGTCCCATACGTTAGTTGTATTAAGCTTATTTGTACATAAGTTACTATCATTATTTTATAAACATTTACTTTCTATGTGAGCCCTTGGCATCAGTTCCACTTCCCCCTCTCCCTCACTCTCCAATCATGACCCCTTGATAAATTTTAAATTATTTTCATAGCTTACACCAACCACAGACTCCCTTCACCCACATCTCTGTTCTTCGTCCCTCGGTGGGGTTGTGTGTGTGTGTGTGTGTGTGTGTGTGTGTGTGGTGGTGGTGGTGGTGGTGATTATGTGTTGATCATTGCAATCCGTTTCCCCTTCTCCCCTCTTCTCTGTACCTTCCCTCTACCGTCCTAATATAGCTACTCCCATTTCTGTGCCTGAGAGGTTTATCTGACTTGGGTTCCCTGTGTCATGAGCTTTTATCTGTACCAGTGTTCCTGTTTTAGTAGAGCCAGAACTGAGAGCAGGACTGGGGTCAAGATAGTGGAGGTTAAGGATGCCTCAAAGAAACGAAGGAAATGGTGTGTTTCATTGGTGCAGTACTACACCCTGGTTGACTCATCTCTTCCTTGTGACTGATGAGAAGATCTTTGAAATGACTCTGACTGTACTGCAATGCCTTCATGGACCCATAGGTAATGCTGGGGAGACCAGACTTTCAGGATGGGGTGGACTGTGCATAGAAGAGCTTGACAATTATGGAGATTCACAGAAGGTCAGAGAGCTGGTAGAGGCTGGAGGCTAAACTGCAAGGAGGACTGCATGTGGTGGAAATGGCAGTAGTTTGAGAAGGACCCATTTTACCAAGGGGAAGACAAGGAGCAGAATGAGATGGATGGACTCTGTTAAGGTCACACCATTGGTGGAGAATCAAGCTGCACTGATCTCTGGACAAGGTGCTCTTATGCTCTGTTCTGCGCCAACAAAAAAGAGAGACTCTGCATTTCAGCTGAACAAAGCTCCCAGAAGGAAGGGACATTTAATCTGGGCTTGTGCAGAATGGGGGCAGAGAAGGGCATTTGGGACAGGGAAAACAGCGTATATATAAAAACAAGCAAGGTATCTGCCTCAGGAGAGGAAGGAAACAGTCTGCAACTTGATTGTGATGAGAGTCGTTACACAAGTTCATACCATCATCACAGCTCCCTTAAAAACAGTTGTGTTTTTTTTAGTGAGGCTCAGCTTTCTATTTTGTCAACTTCTGTGTGTTTTCTTTATTATATTTGATAATATGTCTTTGCCCTGCAAGGGGCCCTTCATTTAGTCTTTATTTACTTATGAATGATCTGTATAGTTCTGGAACTTGTGTTTAGGTCTTAAATCCATCTTGAAGTTGTTTTCATACATTGACTGAAGCAGGGTTTTTCAAATCATTATCAAAAGAACTCAGAAAGAGGAGTAAAACATCTCTTGACAGCTACACAACAGATAGAGAAAACTACAACGTCTAAGTGGCAAAGAGCCCACTTAAAAAGTAGGCAAAGGATGTGGACGGATAATTCCCCAAAGGCAACATCCAAATGGCTCACAAAGATGTGAAGAAGCAAATGCTCAAGGTCACGGGCCCTCCAGGAGAGGCACAGCTAAAGCAGCAAGGGGCTAGTTCCTTATACCAACATGGACGGCCAAGTTCAAAAACTCAGGAACAATCATATGCTGGAAAGACAGCGAAGACTGTGAAACCTTCATGCCCTACTGGTGAGACCATCAATATGTACTATCGCTGTGGAGAGTCACAAGATGCTTCCTCAAACCACTGGGAATCAGAATTCTGTGTGATCCAGCAATTCCTCGGCTGGGTGTCCAGCTGAAAGGAGAGAGCGCGATGACACCGATAGATGCCTGCCCCTCAACATTCATCACAGCTTTGTTCAAGGTAGCAAGAAGATGCAGACAAGGCGAAGGCCCATCACTAGAAGAATGGTTGGAGAAACGCTGGTCCATTCACACAAAGGAGTATTATGCATCGGGGAAACAAGAAGGAGCCTCAGGATGTGGCTGACAAATATCACATTGAGTGAAATCAGCCAATCACAAAAGGACTCATGTTTTATGAGACCACTGTTATAAAGGGGGGAGGTGTCTAAAAACAAAGATTTTCATGCCAAAAGGAGTAGCCTTTAGAGTTTGTTCATAGGGGATGGGTGAGGAGGGTGGGAATGTCCAGTTGATGGGTGTTGACTTGAGCCAAGTGGAAGATAGTGATGCACAGGAGGGAGACGTGAAATCAAGGCACTGGGAAGGTGGGCGATGAGCAGTTTAGACTCTGGGATACCAAGTTAATGATCTGAAATGTAAACACTACCCCCTAAAATTCTACATGCAAAAAAGTTTATTTTAATGAGTACACAAAAGACCCCAGTCCATTCCCATCAAGCCAGAGTCTAACTCAGAGCTCTCTGATAGGACCAGATTGGCCTGCCCCATGGGGCTTCCAAGGCTGTCATCTTTATGGGGATATGTGGACATTGTTCTCCTGCAGCGCAGCTGAGGGGTCAGACACCTGCCCTTCTGGTGAGGAGCCAGACATGTGCCCATTGTGCCACCAGGCCTCCTTTAGCTGGTTCAACTGGGTACTGATCTTGACCTTGAATACCTTTGCCCACTCAAAGCCTCCTGGACTAGACCAGGGTGAGTACAGATGGGCCATACCTGCAAATCATGGGGCATGTGACGAGGAAATGATGACCGACTGGAAGCCATCTAGGTTTAGGTTTTAGCGCTAGGAATACTCTGTAAATCATAATCATGAGGACATGTGTTCACATGGTGTTTGTCTTGGAAAGCAATAGATGACTTTATCAGTTATGCATTGTTGTATCCCAAATTCACACAAATCTAGCAACTTCAAATAACACCCACTTCTGTAGATTCAGATTCAGTAATGGTTGAATGGACTCCTGTCCCGAGTCTGCCTTCAGTGTTTGGCCAGAGCTGGAGATTCACCTGAGAATGGGCAAGGATCTGTTTCCAAACCCACAGGGCTGTTGGCCAGATTGGGCTACTTGCAGGCTGTTGGCCAGAGGCTGCCTCGGTTCCTGCTCACGTGGGCCTAGCTCACAACCAACCAGTTGGAAGTGACCATGCCTTTCCACTGTGCTCAGCCCCTTTGCTTTGTTTTGTTGCTCACAGGAAGTCACGCGGCCAGCCCACATTCGAGGGGGATGGATGACATGGGGAAGATTAACAGGCAGCAGGGATCATCAAGGACTGTATTAGTCCCTGCCTGGCCAAGGACCCAATGTCTATCCAGAAGGAAACAGTTGAATGGTGGCAGCTCCAAACCGAGGGAAATACTGCCATGCTCCAGAAAGGAAGATGGCAATTTGTACAGACATGGAGAGAGTCCCCAGACCCATTGTTCTGATGAGCACATTGTGGCCTGTGTATGGACATGAAACTGCCCTGTCAAGTGAAACACAGGCACATGTACCTGCATACATTTACATAGAAAGGATACATTTAGGGGGAGACAGGCCTAAGCCAAGGGGGTCAACTCTGTAAACATTCTGGGCTCTGAGTGGAGGTGGGGATCATGGGTACCCTCATGGCATTCATAGATATTTTTAAGCACAGGGGATATACCTATTGTATACTCTTTTCACAACCAGCTGGCACTGGGAAGCCGACTTGTGGCCAACAGTGCCCATCTTTGGAAGCATAGCAGGCTGTCTCTTTTTGTAGAGCACACTGTAAAGACTTCCTTGGTGTTCGGCCCTGATTTTATAGCAGATGTTTCTGACCTTGCTCGGAACGAGAAAGATAACCAGGTTCTGGTGTCCTGGTCTGCTCTGGGGACACAGCATGGCCTGCAGGACGCCAGCCTCTGAGGCCGGCAGCTGGATCCTATCTCGCAGCCGTCTTTCCCAGACACAAAGAAGAACCACAGGAGCCACCCAGAGCGGAGCCTGGTGCTGCAGGGCACTTCTGGGAGGTCACAGGAAGGAATGGGAGACAAATAGTCCCTTTTGTGGCATGTCTTCTGTCAGCTCCGTGACCTACTTCATCTTGGGAAGACAAAGCCAGGCTTCCATGGGGAAGCAGTCATCTGAGCATCCCTAATTGTTGGTACCTTTGTGCAAGGGGCCCTTCCTCTCTGTCCGGGTGGTGGCCCTGTCTCTAAATGGTGATGGCAGGCCCTTCCCTGCTACATCTGGCTGGCGATGAGAGGAGTCAATGTAGCTAAGGCACTTGGGGTAGCGCGTGGTGTCTACGAAACCTTCCAGTGAGCTTAGCAGTTGCTGCTCTCCACACAGGAAACTGGCATTTATGGAACCTTCCCACCTCCCTGGTTCTGTGATGAATTCTTTACATGGGTGGGTCATTAAACTCTCCAGTTGCCTAGTGTGGAAGGCACTCTTGATCCCCCAAGTTACAGGCAAGGGCTCGAAGTCCCAGGGAGGTGGAGTCCCTGCCTCAAGACCACACAGATTGGAAGTTCAGGTGCTGCCCCTTGAATCCAAGTCTGTGGGCCCACACAGTACCAGCTCTCACAATGCCCAGTTGTTTCCTGGCCCATGACATCTGCACCGCTGGGTTCTCGGGCTGCTCAGAAAGTGTCATGGGACCTCGGAGGACTTGGGGATGGATCAGGGCACTCAGGAGAGAGCGAGAGTGGATCCACAGGTATAAAGACATAGGAGAAATACTAGCAGAAGTAGATTCTTAAGCAGTCCACAACTTCCTCAGAACCCAGCCAGTCAATGAGGTGAAAATTTGGAGTTCACTTTACCATGCCATGTGTGTGGGGGGGAGGGGGAGGGGGGAAGAAGGGGGAGAATATTTGTGTTTAACAGAGAACAAACACTATTTTTCATGCACATGGAATATTTACAGAAATTGACTATGTCTTCCCTTTTCTTTGCTGGTGGCTAAGAGGCATTGCCATAGAAAGAAACACGTTGAGGGAGAACCATTTCAAAGGACTTTGTGAAAGGGTCTACCTGGAGTGCCTCTGTATTTCATGTGACTTTCCAGGTGTTAACACACAGGCCCTATCTCATTTTAATAGACAGGAGGTAGGACCTGCGGCATGTCTATGAGGCCCCAGCCACAGGGATGGAGTGACTCTGAGTCTGGGTGACCCTGTCAGAGAGTAGAACTGCTCCTTATGGCGCTGAGACGATCTTTATGGGAGCAGACAGTTCCTCTTCCTTCCTTGGAGCAGCGAGTGTATTTGAACAGCCAACCTTATGGATAGTAGCCCAGGGCTCCACCCCTTTGGCTACCAGAGCTCATTTACCAATGGTGGGCCATTTTCAGACCCGTGGCACTGAGATGGCGACTTCCCTTTTGTGAGAGCACCACCACTTTCCATCCCACAGGCAATGCTTGCTCCAGTGCAAGCACCTATGAACACTTCATAGAAAAAGGTTCTCGAGGTAAATTTTCCAGATACCCTCTTTTTCTCAAACTTGCTTCCTGATAGACAGCTTCAGACTAATAATAGAAGCTTGGTAATCAAAAAGACAGACAATGACAAGAATGTGCAGAAATGGAAACCTTCATGAATTGTGGATGGAAATATAAAATGGAACACTGAAACCGTCTGGCGGGTCCCCCAACTGTGAAACCTAGAGCTAACATATGACCCAGAAATTCCACTTCCAGCTCTTCAGCCAAGAGAAATGAAAACATATGTTCATGCAAAAATTTGTACACAAATGCTCATAACAGCATCATTCATGATAGGCAAAAAGTGGAAACAACCCAAATGTCTATCACCTGATAAATGGATAAAGTGCACACTGCAACAAAGGAGGGAAATACTGATCCCTGCTCCAACAGGAGGAAACCACCATGAAGACAAGATGCCAAGGGAAAGAGACCAGACGCAGCAGGTCACGTCCCATACAAGTCCACTTATGTGAAATGTCCACAGCAGGCAAAGTAATCGAGACAGAAAGTAGATTAGTGGTTGCGAGGGTTTGGAAGTTGATGGGATCAGAGTGACTGTCATGTGCACAGTACATAGTAATTTTGTCTGAGTTCATACCATACCCCAACAGTAGGTGATAGTGATGAGTGAAGAACTCTAAATGCATTACAAATCACTGTTTTGTTCTCTACAATAAGATGAATGTTAAAATGTGTGTATCTGGAAAGGTATTAAAAATAAAGACTGACAGTGTTATTTGCCAAGACACCCTCTGTTTGCAAACTATACTAGTACCTGCAAGTTGGCCTTTCCTCTGAGAAGGTTCCCAGAACTGGGGGAGATGGCTTCCAGTGGGGAAACGAATAAGATCAAAGGTTATTCAATACGACCTAAAAGTTTAAAACAAGAGTTTCAATTAATTGAATTGAATGATTTGAACAAAGTCCCAGAAGGGAGGATGCATAGAATGTGATCAGTAAACATTCATCAACATTATTTGCAATAAACTGATAAGACAATGTTTCTCTCTTTGTTACTGCAGTAACAAAACATCAACAGTGCGAGGGTTACAGACAACCAGTTTAAGAATACACCAAGACCTGCCCTTTCATGTGATATAAATTTAGCCTCTCTATGAAACAGTTAACCCCTACTTTTCATTCTTCATATGGGCTGCCTTCACTTGCTGCAGGTGCAGGTTTTAAATCATTGAAAAAGTCTCTGGACAGTATGTGTGCCAGAAACCCAAACCACCTCTGCCCATGACCATTGCATTGATTCGGACTCACAGTGACCCTAGAGGGCAATAATCTGCCCTGTGGGATTTCCAAGGCTGTAAATCTCTGTGGAAGCACAGTGTCCTCTCTTTCTCTCACAATGTTTCTGGTGGATTTGAACCACCCACCTTTGGGTTTGCACGCATGTGCTTTAGCCACTGTGCCACGGGACCACCTCTTATACTAATACCTCACCAATAAAACTGAGCTGATTACAACTCATAGGGCCCCTGCAGGACAGAGTGGGACTTTTCTCTTGGGATTGGTTCTGAAACTGTAAATCTTTACAGGGGCAAATGATGTCATCTTTTTTTGTACAAGCGATTAGCGGATTTGAATCTCTGACATTGAAGTTAGCAGACCAGAGTTTAATTCACTGTACCACCAAGGCTGAATAAGACCATATGCAGATGTTTCAACTTACCTACAAATTAGACTTAAAGATACACTTAAGAATGAATTTTATTTGTAATCTCATAACCCAAGGACTTAGAGATTGCTGATGTAACAGAGCATTGGCCAATTCAGCATTTTTTTTTGTTTTTTTTTGGTTTTTTTTGGGGGGGGCACTACTGTCCTCAGGTGGTTGTGGGAGCTACCCAGTGCTGCTCCTGAGAGCCACCACTGGATTTGAACCGCCAAGCCCGCAAGCCGTAGTCCTGCACTCAACCACTTACGCCACCGGGGCTCAGCCCTAATTCAGCATTTTTTATAGAAATAAATCACCAACATTGATTATATTCATCATATTGCACACCCATTATCGCTGTCCTTTATCTCTGTAATGATCTCACCTTTATTTACAGAAACTCACTGTTCCCTAAACAATGACTGCCCTTCCCTGCTCTCCAGTATCCCTGGTAACCACAGAAAGATGTGGATCTTTATGCACACCCATTCCATACACTATTTTCCTTTTTGTGATTTGCTTATGTCACTCAGTGTCAAGTTTCCATGGTCTTTCCAAGTTGAAGCATGTATCCAAGCTTATTCCTTCATGGTTGAGTAGTACGTTATATGTACATAGCACAGTTTGTTTATCTATTCATCTGTTGTGGAGCATTTCAGTAGTTTTCATCTTAGGGTTGTTGTGAATAGGGGTGTGATGAGTTTGGGTGCACCTATTTGTCTTTTCATTCTTTGAGTCCATACCTAGGAGTGGAAATGCTGGGTCATACGGTCACATAATTGTTCTGTATTCAAATTTTTAAGGAACTCCCCATCTGGTTTTGCACAGTGGTTGCACCATTTACAGTCCTGCCAGCAACGGGTGGGGTTCTAATTTCTCCGCGTGCTGGTCCCAAATGGTACTCCCTGTTTTCCATCAAGCCCTTCCTCTCTCTCTCTCACGGCTGTCCAGTCCAGCCTGACTCACAGTATGAGCCCGCGGTCCCAGCAGACCTGCCCCTGGGACAGCCTGAGACATGACAGCACGCCTTCCTCGGGCAGAATATCCCACTAGTGGTTAGCAGTCCTGCCAGTGCCCGCTCCTGGGGCTCAGTCGCCCTCTGTCTGCCCTTCCACATCCTTAGACCCGCTTTAGCCTCCGGATCACTTCTGCACAGTCCTCTCATTCTTTGCTAAGGGAACTGCTCCTATTCTCTCACGTCTCAAACATTTGCTATCTCACATGACCTTTGTGGGATAAATAGAATAATGTCTTCTTAAACATGTATACTTGTGTGTTTTTTCTGGCAGGAGATAACGTTTTATCGCTTTGTGATGCGGCTCACATCTCCCAAGGCACTGAGCTTCTTTTCATGTGTTTCATGGGACACAGTCATGCATCTTTTCATGTTTCATGTGACACAGTTATGTACCTTTCCACGTGTTTCATGGTACACAGTCATGTATCTTTTCACATGTTTCATGTGACACAGTTCTGTATCTTTTCATGTGTTAGTGGACAATCATGTGTCTTTTTCAGTGAAAGGTCCACCCAAGGACTTTACAGCCTCCCTTCTTGCTCACTGGGTTGTTTGTCTTCTTGCATGGTTGTAGGGAGTTTACTCGTTTATTATATGTGTTTCAGATGTGTGGTTCCCCCTCCCCCCACCATTTTCTCCCAATGTACAGACTCTCTCTTCACATTGTTGAGAAAGTCTCTTGATGAACAAAAGTTTTGTATTCTTATGAGATGCTATTTATCAAATTTATCATCTGCTAGTGTCCTTTGGTTCATAGCTAAGAATTCATGTTGAAGATGAAATGCTTTCTGGGTGCATTCTGACCACATTTCTAAGTCTTCCAAGACTTTAGAAAAGCTACAATTCTACTTCTGTAGTTGGAAGTCAAAGAAAAAAAATCAGGAAGTCACTGTATAAGAAATGTTACTAGATAGACTTTATTCTTTCAGGTGAAATTGATCAATAATGGCTTATATTATAGAATGAAAAATGCATCTGGCATCGCTAGTGACACTCTTTGAGACATTCCATCTGAAAGGCGAGGTAATTCTTGCACAGTCTCTCTGTTCTAAGAGAAAAAGAATCTTTTGTTTGGATGGCTCACTCAGGGTGGACACAGTGAACCTGGTACAATGGCATGTGGCATTCCTTGTCGCTCCCAGGGACAGACCTTCCCGGGCAGCTTTCCTGAGCACCAGCACCTTGAAGCTTCCATGGTGGGGATTCATGCCAAGCCCAGGGACAAATGATAGAAAGATATCTTTTGATAGAAAGATAAATTCAATCACTTTATAGATCCTTTCCCTTCTATAAAGGGATCCTTTCCCTTCTATAAACTTGTCTCAGCAAGTTTAATACCCTCCATTTTCTCTTTTGGTTTTCTGCTCAAGATTCTCCCTTTCTCGTGTTGATTAGCTAGAGGCAGCAGTGACTGCTTGATTGGATATAGCAGGTTCCCATTCCATTTCTGACTCTACTGTAGGATTGGTATCAAGTTCACAAAGTGAAGATGGTCCTGTTGTTGGAAGCAGATGTATAGCTCTAAGGAGACGTCATTAGGTACCTGGGGAGCACGTGGGTGAAGAGAGACCGCTAACTGCCATCCCTGAGCCTTGCATGAACTGGCAGCAAGTGATGCTCACTAGGCGAAAGGGGAGGGAGGGCAGCAGAAGGGTGAAGATGACCACAGCTGGGCACAGTAAACACAATTCTCTCTCAGAGTCAGTGTGTGGGCAGACATGTTGGTTCCTCTCACCAGAGAGAGGCTGGCAGAGAGACTGGGTGCTTGAAGGCAAGGGGTAAAAGACCTTTCGGGAAGGAGGTCTGATAGATCATCAGGAAGTGGAGGAGGCTTTGCCTTCTGGTTTCTGGTCAGCCTCCATGTCCCAGCAGGCAGGTTACCCTCAGCTGAGGACTCCAGTAAAATGAGAGACAATTTCTCCCGCAGAAAGAGAGAAGTAAGTTGGGTTTTGAGTATTTTAAAGAATTTTTAAACAGGAAAATAGTCTTTACATTTTGGAATAATATTGGTTTCAGTACTATGGACTTATTTTGTATGGTGTGTGTGTGTGTGTGTGTGTGTTCTACTTGTGGGTCTCGGGGTCTGTGCATAGTTGTGTGTGTGGCAAAAGGCCACCTATCGGATCGTGATGCTCTTTTCATTGCTCAGGGTTCCATCACTAGTGTTCTGCTGTTGAAGCTGAATCTGATCAACGTCCCAGCTGCCACCTCTATGACCAGCAGTGATCAAAAGCTCCTGGGGCAGGAGAGGGGGTCTGTGCAGAGTCAAGGACTTTGCATGCTTCATTTCTGAATGGCTGTCCAGCCCCAGGTGACCTCGACTGTCAGTAGGCCAGTACACACCTAAGGATCTCGAGGTCGATGGTCCCCCACATAACACCCAGCTATGTTCCATCCCAAAGCACTGCTCAATAGACACCACAGTGTCCAAGAGTCTACTGAATTCATTTACATGGGAGAAGGGAGAAGTTGCTCAGGAGAATAAGGTGAAGAGGGTGCATTTGTTTATGCAATCCAAGATGAAACAATTTCATTTTATTTGGTCATTCCAGTGTTTGTGTCCCATGGCTGGGACAGGCAGTTTGAACATGAATTCTTCTACAGTAGCTGAGCAGGATGGTAAGAATGGTGTGTGTGTGTGGGGGGGGGGGTAGTGGGAGTTGGGGGCATGTCCTTCTCGGCCTCTGAAATGAGAGAGAAATACGGTTTTCTCTGACTCATGCAGACAGCTTCCTGGGGCTATCTGGGGATGGAGCCTCCAGGCATGACAACTTGAAATGCTTCCAAGCGGATATCATGCTTCAAAGAGTCAAACTCCTCTGGGGCAGAAGTTGAACTTGTGTGCAGGAAGGGGCCAGGAGGGCTGGAATCCATGGGCTTCCCTCCCTGCCTCACCCCCCACCCCAGCCCTGGAGGGTTTGTTTAACCCCTCAGGGGTGCTGCGTGCCTTCCTCATCGAGGTGGTTTGTGGCTGAGTGAAGTGATATTTATAGAGTGCTCTGTGATTCTTGGGCGAACATTCATTTTATAAATGAATGATCGAATTTATTAGCAATGAGTAACTCGCCCGTCTACATTTATTTTGTTGATAATACAAATTTACAAGGTTTTAATTGCCAGTTTAAAAACCCCCAAAACCCATACATAAATACATGGGTAATAAAATATCTTCTCACTGTGCCCTTGACTTCTGTAGTTACATAAGGACTCCTGGGGAGTGTTGCAAGGAGGTTTCAGATGGAATCACAGAGCCTGCGTCACCGGCCTCCAGAAAGAGTCCCATTCAGACGTGGATGGTGCTAATTTCATGTGTTCAACCCAAATGCTATATAATATGTATTAATAGCTTGCTTCATAATGCTGATTCGTGTTAAAACCAATGTCCTTTTGTTCCCCTCAGCCTTAATCTCATTGAATGCCCTATGACCTTGCTACTCAAGTATGGCGTTCAGACCAGAAGCCCACACATCACCTGGGAGCTGGCTAGTAATGCAGAATCTGAGACTCCCTGCTATGCCCCGGAGCTGGAACCTGCATCAGAACCCGCAGGCAATCCGGATGCATGCCAGAGTATGCTGTTCCCAGCATGTAAGGAAGTTAGAGTCCCCACCCCACCTCTTCCATGTCACCATCAAAGATACTGGGTTCCAGGGAATTCAATATACTACATGCAGTCCCAAGGTCAAGGCTGGATTTGAATCCTATTTATTGTTGTCAAAGTTCTGGGGTGCTTGTAAGCCAAGTGCTACAGGTGCTTCCAGTCCACCCCGAGAGCCCAGGAGCAAGGATTTGCAAGGTCAGTGATGACAATGCTGAGGCCTCAGGGCAGTGACTTCCTCAGGCACTGCTCCATGGGCTGTGTACTCGGCTGTTTTACCTTCATCCCTTTAGACCAAGTGCAGGGGAGGCTTATGATGTCCAGACTCTGAATGATGCACGGCCGAGATCCAGGGACATCATGATTAAGGGTGGGCTCAAATGCAGCCTTTATGTTTAAGGGTGGAAATGATGGTTTGGAGAAAAGTAAACCATTTTAGGAAAATTGCCTGTATGTCAGAATGTTGGTGAATGTCTAAGACCAAAGTGAAGTGGTAAATTAAGTTGGCTAACAGCACTTTGTGCCACTTACCTGTCAGTTTGCATGTCGGGTGAGCTTGGTGTTGCTGGGAGGCCGGAAGCAGTGCCCCCGGGATTCCCGATACCCAGTAGCTGTGAAGATAGACTGCCTGAGGACTACTATGCAGACACAGAGTCCGGTTTCATTGGCGCTTCTAGACTATGGCAGATTAGACAAGCACGCCTGGCGACCTGCTTTTGAAAACGTGTCCCTTGTGTATCACAGCGGAATATTGTTTGTTTGGCCCACTTGCTCTGACTATGTCTTTGGGGGTGCTCCTGCTGGAGGAGGACCTTGGCAATGGTGAAGTGGAGGGCCGGCAAGGGGGAGAGAAATGCGTGGTGACACGGCTGGGCAGGATAATGGCACCAATGAACGCAAAGACATGGGGCCATGAGAGTGACTCGGGACTGCACACACAAGAGTGCTGTGCAGTGGAATGGGCTTGATAGCAATAGATCTACCCGACTATCCATGCACGCGCCCCTCCTTCCCCTCGGTAGCCTTGTAACAAGCATGTGGTGAGTGGCTCAGCATCACCTCGATGGCGGCTCATCAGTCAGCTAACCACACGTCAAGCACTGCTCTGCGTGCTGGAAACAGGACCAAGTCTCTGGTCACAGAGTCAAAGTGACGAGTGTGATGGTTTGAGGCATCACCATCACTTTCCATCAGATCCAAAAAGAAATCAAATCAGATCTTCTGTCTTAAACATAGAATCAACGGGGGCAAATGTGGCTGGGGGATGTCGTGTGCACATTAACTAAGCTACCTGAGCTTGCTGCTTCCCTTCATTATGGTGCACAATATCTGTTCTCACCATGAATGTATCTTCTTGATCCAGGATAAGATGTCTCCATTTCCTGGCAATTTCTAAGCCTGAAGTGGAAGGAGGAGGTTATTGATGCATGCACGTTGGCCGCTGGCATGTGTCTTCCCAGTGGGGTCTTCCTCTTGCACTCCACTCTACACTCCCAGCCACTCTTTTCCACCAAGGCAAGTGGGTGGGTTCACAATGTCTTTATTGATTTAAAAAAATGAGTCATGTGATTTGGGCAACAAGAAAGTGTGTGGATGTTTTAGGAGGGAAATTGGACCTGGATTCTTACACAAGCTTCTCCTCTTTCTGCAGTCAAATGCTCTACCACTGAGCTATACCCCTTAACTTTTAAAACAACCATCTTCTTCTGCTGAAACTTTGTTGAAACCATTCAAACTGCCTTCTGAAACCTAGGCCTACTGAATGCAGGGCCTGTCACCAGGAACTTGCCCCCGAGGGCAGAGTTTCTGTGCAAAACTCCCCCCAGTGAGTGCCCCCTTCACAGCGTCGCATGGGCAGCACCAGAGGAGGAGAAAACGACTCTTCCAACTGCACCCCGAACAATGGCACGTTCACGAGCCAATGAAAACTACCCCTGAAGGCTCTCAGAGGAGGAGCAGACAAAGACCCTTCACAACCTTCCTTTGTTTCTAATTTTGTTGGAAATTATCTTCGGCTGACTGAATGAACAGGCATTAGACATCTAGTTTCATCTCTCTGGGTGTCCCCTTAATTAGATTCTTGCAACTAAAACCAAACCATGCAGTCTAAAGTATACAGGAAGGAGCTGCCAGACCTTCTAATAGACTCTGTCCTCTCACCGATTCACAATCTGATATGGACTAATCAATAGTCGCAAGTGCTGTATTTAATAATGGGCAGATCCATTGGGATCCTTGCCCTTAAAGTATTTAGCATACAACAATCAGTGATACTTATTGATCTCAAACAGAAAGAATAGGCAATATTCTGTAGTTCCAACACAAATATCAAGTCTACCCTTGCGTGTTGTGGGGTTTCATTCTGCATGGATGTGAATTGACTAAGAAAGGGAGTTATTAGGGTAAGTCTCAAAAACTTACTTCCATGGAGTCAATTCTGATTCAGAGTGTCGAGTAGGACTGCCCCAGTGAGTTTTCAAGCTTTATGGAAGCAGAAAGCTTCATATTTCTCTGGGGAGTGGCTGGTGGTTTTGAATTATAGCCCCCCAAGGTTAGCAACCCCATAACTTTGCACTGTGCCATCAGACCAAACCAAACTCACTGCCATTGGGTCATTTCTGGCTCAAGTGGATGTCTCCATACACAGATACCTACATTTTATCCTATATTATGGGTGATAGTCCAAAGGTTTTCCATTTTCAGGGGAGCATTGAGGTTTTTTTCTTTTTTTCTGGAAGGGGGCAATAGGCCACATAAGAACGGGAACTTATGATGCTGTATGAAAACTCATTTAATTCCAGCGTTCTGTTGCATCTTTGTGCCCTTCTGTATCAAGAAGCAATTATATATCAAGAGAGCGCTCCAGCCAAGTCCAACTCAAGTCCGTAAGTCCAACACTAGTTCACGGGTCCCTCCGCAACGCAGCGTGCAGGAAGAGTCCTGGGCTATGGGTGCACAGCATCTGGCAGCTCTCAGGATCAGTGACAGAGTCCCAGCAGCAGGAAGACAAAGTGTCAGTGAGAGGGGGAAGCCCCAGAGTCCTTCTTATCAGAAGTGATACATATTGATCTCAAACAGAAAGAATAGGCAATATTCTGTAGTTCCAACACATATGACCAAGGAGGCAGCATCAGGCTGTGACCTGATTGACTAGTTGGATTCTACTGCTACACTTTCATGTATCTTCAAGTTGGCATAAAATTTTCTAACTACCACCTACACTATTATAAACATAGTAGAGACTAAGAAATTGCCAAAACACTAATTTCCTGGCTATTCTCTCTTCTATCAATTGCAACTTCCATGCATGTAAATGTCTTCAGAGAAAGTTAAGATTTCAGAATAGAAGACCAGATGGACAGGGAAGAGGGTGGTCAAGTGAATGATTCAGTAAAGTCTCTCTCAGGAGATGACATTGAAGCTGAAATTTTGGCTTGAAAGATATGACCTGGAAAATCAGGGGCGCAGTTGGATGAGAGGACAGTAAACCACGAGGTAAGCCAAGAGCTGGGTGTTTTCCAGTTGCTCTGGCAATGTGGAATGGGGGGTGGAGTAAGCTCAGCTGATGTTGGAAAGGACAGGAGGAACTGAATCATACAAGCTGTGTAGCAAGGATACTGCTTTGTTTTCAGCTTGAGGTGCTGAGTGGATGTACAATCAGCTAACTAACATTAGCCAAGACTTGGGGATGAACTAGCTTGGAAAAGAAATGAAATGTTATCAGAGGAATCATTATCTTGGAGTCATGACTATTCAGTGTAAAACCTTTCCTGGTCAAGATGCTACTGTTGTGTTTTGACTCATCAGGAAGAAGGCGTCCTGAGGAATAATCAATGCTTTCCATGAGTTTCAGATGGAGAAATGGTGGAGACTTGTTGGATATTTGCTATCTCATCTACAGGAGACTTGGGGCAACACTTGAGTCATACCACTTGGTCGATTTCTGACACCCTTCTCTGTTTTGAAGCCCTTCTCCTGAAAAGCATTGTTTTAAACACTAGTTAACAAGAACAAACAACAATACTTTCATTTAGGTTTTAAGCATCATCAGTGAAACTCCAGAGCATTGTGTTTCCTTTAGAGTGTAAAATGTACACTCCACTAGACGGTATGAGGACGGGACAAGACCATCTATTCCTTTGAAAACGAAGCCTAACTCAGGAGTTGTAGACACATCTCAATACCATCATGTTGACTCTGACTCATAGAGGAGACCTGGCAGAATAATCAGTCTTGAGTTGGGCTGCCGGTTGCGAGGCCAGTAGAGCTTTCTCCCTCCTGTAAAGATTTGGCAGTCTTGGAATTCCACACTGGTGGTTCTACTCTGTTCTGTAGCCTCACCATGAGTTTATACACCTAGAAGTTGCAATGTTTAGTAGATGGGACAGCAGTGAGTACATGCAACCCTAAGATAGTCTATTTGCAGTTTTAAAAAATGCATATTTTTAGTATTGGACTAAAAGATTCTTGATTTATCTATTTATCAGCTACAGACTACCCTTTTTTTTCCTTTTTTTGCCATCATTGCCCTGGTCAGAGTAGGAAGCCCAGCATTGCTCCTGGACAGCTGCTGCTGGATTTGAACCGCCAACTCTGTGGGCTGCAGTCCCGCACACAACCAGTATGCCACCAGGTCTCAGCCCCAGACTACTCTTTTACGGATAACCTAAACTGGTGTCTTTGGGTCAATTCCAACTTGTAGTGATGCTATCTAGGGGTTCCGAGACTTGAAATCCTTGTGGGAGTAGAGACCCTTAAATTGCTTCTAAGAAGCAGCTGGTAGTTTTGAACCACTAACCTTACAGATCACAGTCCAGAGCTTTACCAACATTACCACCAGAGTTCCTTTTGAAGGATGGAGGACTACAAGTCTTCATTGAAAAGCTCCTTTTATTAGATAGCATTGGGTCCAATGTCAAGGGCCTGTGTCACCAGCCAGTCAGATCATGCTGAGGATGCACCTTACAAGCATATCTAGTCTTAAAGTTATCATGTGAGAATAACATCATTAACAGAAAGAAACACTGCTTGGTCCCACCTACCTGAACCCATCACTGAAGCTACCATGCCCATCCATCTCCTTCCTTCATCCTTTTTTTTTTTTCTGCCCCTCCACCTTACCAAATATGAGAACCTTCTCCAGGAACTGGTCTCTCCTGACATTATGCCCAGAGTTTCTTGTACTGTGGCATTTTGTGTGTTGCTTGAAGCTCTGTCACTGGTATTGCCAGCAGGGTCACCCAAAGAGAACGGGTTTCAGCAGAGCTTCCAGACGAAGAGAGACAATGAAGAAAGACTTGCCTTCCCACTCTGAAGGAAAGGGCCACTGAAAACCTTATGCAGAGCTTGGAAGCCTTCTCTGGATCTAATTAATGATGATAGAGGAAGCTCAAGGTTCTGGCAGTCGATCTGAATGCAGGTGGTCCTGGCCTATGGACTTCAAAAGCCTTAGGACTTAGGTTAAGTGGAGATAAAGGAGTACTCCTTAGGGTTTGTCACTGAGAAAATATCACTCTTTGAGTAGGAAGAAAGTAGTTCAGAATCCAGAAAGGGGGGACAACTTATAATAACAGCCTCTTCTGACCTCTCTATTGAGTCCTACATTTCACAAAAATATATACACTATTCTATGTGGTTCACAACCCCTGCCCAAATCCTGTGAGTTATAGGTTTGTTATCCTCATATGTTAGATTTGGAGATCAAGACTCAGAGAGAGAGAAAGTGATTTCACCAGAGACCCACACTAATTAACTGGACTTAAACTTACATCTGACTTCAAGACCAGTTTTCATGAAAGGAAAAACTTCCAGCAAAGTAGAAAAGGGCAAAAATGCATTGTGTTTTACCCAGTGCCAGGCACAGTACAATGCTGGGGCAGAGTGAGGAATTAATGGTTTTCAACATCAGTTGTCATATCTGATACTACTCAAGAGGAGACATGTTGTTTAAAACAAATCTAAACCAATGTCACTGAGAGGACTGAAGTCTATACTGGAATTTACATTTTTAGTCAGAATGTCAGAATGATTTAGAGCAGGGTCAGCAAGCTACAGCCCATGGGGCCTATATGGCCCACAGTCTATTTTTAAATGAAAAGCTTATTAGAACACAGCCACACCCATATAGTTATATGTTATCTGGCTCTGTTTGAACTGCAGGGATAGTGGCTGTGCAGAAACCTTCTGTCTTCAATTTGGTTCCAACCATGGGGACCCCTTGCAGCCCAGGACAGAACATGGTTTGGTCCTGCACTATTTGATAGTTGTCATGGTGGTGCACATGGGGGTCACTGTGTCAATCACCCTCAGCGAAGGTGTCCTTTTCAAGGACTCTCTAGTTTATCAAGCAGAAAAGACCCATCTGGGGACTGGGCTCTTGGTAGGAGACAAAGTCTCACCATCGTTTCATACAGAGCATTTGGGCTTAGCTGTTCCTCTGGAGGCCCGCAGTGGGGGCAGGATCTTCACTGGCCTGTAATGCCCCATCCTCTCTTCTGCACTTGTCCTCCTTCATCGTGCAACTCTCACATGCACATGAGGTGATGGGAAATACCAGGGCTCGGCTCAGGCACACTGAATGAGACAGGAGCCAAACCAGGACACTTAGGAGTGTACACCATACATTTATAGAGTGAAAAGCCAGGATATTAGTAAAACAGTGCACAGAGCTCACTTTCTGTCCAACTCACTTTCATGGGCCCTTTAATATACTGATGGTCTTTCCATCTCACGTGGCCACTAGGGATAGGCCCAACGGCCTAAGCAGCAGAAATCCAGAAGGTGAGGGGGCAACGTATACTGGAGGCCAGTAGTGCAGTGCAGTGAAGCAAGTCGGGGTAGAACTCACCGCGTAGCGATACCAGGCAGCTCGACCAGAGGGGTGGAGTGGGCAGCAGCAGCAGCGCTGTGAGGCAGAGTGGTGTCGCCCAGCAGGCAGCGCACCATGAGGCACTCCACGGTGGCTGGGCCAGGTGATGCAACAGGGCACCTGTGATGGGAGGCAGGGCGGCGGGACAAGGTGGCCCCCTGCTCTGAGCAACAAGGAAGGGACAATGAGGGAGAGGCGGGCCTCCATGGGGTCATTTTGTGTCTGGGCCACATCCCCAAGAACGCACCAGGCTGCAGCCTGATTGACAGGGGAAACCGCACCCTTATCTTCTGGCGGGAATCTCCAAGGAGGGCTGGTTCAGCGGATGTGTTCAAAGCCCTGTTGTTTGTGGGACTGGCCACGACTTTAACAAGGATTGATTTATGGAGCCAGGCACAGCGAAGTTCTTCACCAACTTCCGTCTTTGCTCCGAGTATCATGACGCTGTCTGGCCATCCAATAATGAGGAGTTTTGTTTTCCTTACACTGAGTTCCACTCTGCGGGCCTGGATCTTCATCCGCAAGTGCTTTGACTGCTCGCTGCCACTGGCTCCCGCCACCGCCTGCCTGTCCTGGGCGGCCTCCTGAGCCATTTGGCAGCCGCGACACCATGTTCTTCTGCGCACAGGCCAGCTTCGCCAATGATCTGCTCAGTAAACAGATGGGACAAGACTGGTAAGAGGATACAGCCCTGGTGCCCACCTTTGATGATGTTAAGCCGTGCAGTAGTCCCTTGTTCTATGTGCACGACTGCCTCCTGCTCCATGGACAGGCTCCATGCGGGCATGAAGTGTTCTGGACTTCCATTCTCAGTGTTATCCAGAGCTTATTATGATCCACCAGCCTTGGCAGAGTCAGCGCACATCTTTCTGGTCTTCTTCGAGATGCTCTGAGAAAAGATCCATCTGACATCACTCATCATTTTATTCTTATGGCTTCTCCTCTGAATTGGACTGAGTGACAGGAGGGGTTCTTAGTAGAATGGAGCAGCAAAGATAATTAGCCAATAAATATTTCATCCACAAATACTTTTGGCCTTCTTAACACCTGTCTAAAATACATCCTGGTTTTTTTCCACTTGGAAGATCTAGCTCTAGGCTGCCCAGGTGACTCTTTGTCCCTTCCAGTGGATCCCACGCACGGGGGCCCAATAGCAGGGGAGGGCTTCTCCGTGGTGTCCAAAGCTGGACACCCTTACAGGAGCAGCAAGCCTGTGTGTCTCCCCTCAGGGCAGCTGGCAGGCATAAGCGACGCACTTTTCTGCAGACAGCCCCAAGTAGAAATGATGCTGCAGGCTCCTTCTTGGTGCTTTCAATGGCAGAGCTCATTTTAAATGGCTCGGGTCTGTCTGGTGTTCTCCTGCATGCCAACGGTATTGAGAATGTGTAGGAACAGGTCCCTGATCTCAGGGGACTCCTCAGACTCCTTCCTAGAATGACTCCGCCAGGGCCCAAGGGTCCTCCCCTGCTTGTTTTCCATGTGACTGGCAAACCAGCGGGGGACAGAGCCGCAGATTTACAAGCCATCTTTGGAAGTGACACGAATCCTTTCTGCCAAAGTTCTCTGGGGAAGAGTTCGCCACGTGTGCTCACTGACATTGCTAAGATGAGGATGGCCGTTGGGCAGGAGGTGGGCGGAGGAGGAGGCAAGAGTTGGGTGGACAACCAGTTTGTCTGTGCCGCGGTGACCTGTGGAGTGAACCGGGCAGAGTGTTCCTCTGCTGTCAGGCCCCTGGACACAGAAGGCTCGCTATTTCTTGGCCCTCTCCCCCTACCTTCCCCATCTCCTCTGTTTGTTTAGAATCTCTCTCCACAACCTGGTCCTTGGTCATGGTGACCGCCAAGAAATGCTCGTCAGTCCCTGACTTGTGATTTCTGTTTTCAGTTTCGTTTAATAAAGGTGGAAGAATAGGAAAAAGTAAAATATAGTGATCCTCTCCTTTCCAGAGGTGGAAGAGAGCTTAGGCGCTGTGCTCGAAAGCTGGAGGGATTGGGAAATTTGGCTTATGTATGTGTGAGTTTAAAGTGGTATTTAATTAAAAAGTTGCGAGCTCGCGAAACAAAGGATTTGGTTTGGCTCTGCCTTGTGCGAGCTCCATTTCTAGGAAACAATAAGTTGTGATTTATGGGCCCCTCTCCACAGCACCATGCATGAAAGTTAGATGGAGCTCATGTTCAAACGAGAACAACAACAGCGAAAATTCCCTGATGGTAACTCATTATCTGTCTGGCTCACAAAGGACAAAGGACAGATCCTGGAACATCTTTCTTGGCCATTTCATACTTATGACACATCCTGTTGGTAAACGTTATTCTCAAAGCAAGTTCTGGAGTTTATTATTTTTTGTCTTCTCATTCTTCACGACTGCATCATTTTTTAAAAATGCTGGGCCAGATGGAAGCTTTCTTTCTTCTGGGTCCGGGTGGGGAAGATATTGTGTAAAGTGGTGGATGGCGAATCCTACAGTCATGAGCCATTTTTATGAGGGAGAGGGCCATGTCTCTTCCTAGCTCATAAGTTTGGCGTGGCGTCCTCGGGGTTGGAAGGAAGGAATGTGCTCATTAGGAGTGCACATCGGGGCAGAGGCCACCCCACCCCTTAGAGAGTGCCATGGTAATCTCTCACGGACATCACGCCATTCGGCCTCTCTCTCCTAGCTGTGTGTCAGTGTGGGTTCTGTGCAGGCAGGCACTGATCAGGCTCATTCAGAACAGTCTCCTGACAACCCAGAGTAAGGCTTTGCCTAGTAACTTGGAGGGGATGGATGAGTGTGTGAGTGTGTGTGTGTGTGTGTGTCTGTGTGTAGTGAGTAGTTGCATTAGGGGGTAGAAGACAGGCACCTGTATACTCCCCATCCTGCTGGGGATAGAGGAGAATAGAAAGTCACCCACCTGACATTGACAGGGGTCCATGGACATGTCCTTAGTGGCCACTCTGGAAAACTCTCTCCCCCGGGGTGTTAGTGAGCACAGGAGCTCATGCTGATGGAACCATGGATGAGGGGGAGTATCCATAGCGTCTGCATTAGTCCCTTGGGAAGAAAGTTGAGTGATGTCTTCTTGGGCTCCTCAGTGGCTACAATCTAACTCTAGTCCCAGGATATCAGCGATCTTCCCTCCAGGGTTGTGGGGGCGGATAGGTTTTTAGAACAATATTTCTCCTTCTGCATTTCAGTGATGAGATTCCCTTCTTAATTGTAATGAAAACAAACCAAACTCACAGCCTTTGAGTGAGTTCTGGAAGCATTACCATGAGGATTCGCTAAGTTGGCATCGCCTGATGCTAGTGAGTTCGTTTTTCCCACGTGAATTAAGTTCATCTAAAACTTCCACTTTCTTCTCCTGTCAACCTCCCCACACACCCAGAAGGATGAAAGATCAATGTTTCATTGGGCTTACATAACGTATAAGGTTTGTCACACAGAAAAAAATGAAGTTAAATATCCTACAGCTTATTAATGATTCAGTAAGACCCAGAACCAGAAGCTGTTCCTCTTACTGTCTCCACTGGTCAGGATGACTCTGGTACGGGTAAAGGATGGAGCGAGGAGCCAGACTCAAGGTGCCGGTGAGTGAATGCTCCCCTTCCTTTTGCTGCTGCTGACCATATTCACCTACCATGGCTCTGATCAGGACCCCAGGAAATCCTTAGACATCGTATCAAAATCTCTTCCTGTCCATATCAATTTAGAAGGCTCCGTGTGAAGGTTAATTCTGTGTGTCACTTTAGATGGGTTGCCCGTGTTAGTGATTTGGTTACTGCTCCACTTCATGATGTAATGTGATCACTTTCCATAAACGAGATCTCGTGTGAACTGAGAGTCGGTGAATAGGAAGATTCCTTGAGTACATGGTCTGCTTTCGGACTACATGTAGCTGTTACGGAAGAATTGATTTTCTCTCTCTCCATTTCCATATACTTGTTGACCAGCATATTTAACTGGTAATTGTCTACTTATGTCCTTTACCCATCTTTAAAATCAGATTGTTCTTGTCCAATTGTTGAAGTGTCTATATATTTTAGAGATTAGTTATTGGTAGGGGGGATGCTAGTATGTGGGCTCTTGTTTTACTCTTCTAGTGAAATCCTTTGATTCATATAAGTCTAATTTTTAGGAAGTCTTATTTATTGAGTTTCTCTTCTGCTGTTTGTATGTTTTGAACTATTTTGGATAGTTTATTTATACCATATATTAGGGTCTCTATTTTTTTCATTGATAATGTTTATCATTTTAGGCTTCACATTTAGGTCTTTGATGGACCTTGAGGTTGCTGTTGTACATGGATGAGACGGGGATCCTGTTCTGCCTGTGGACATACAGTTTTGCCAACAGAGTTTGTTAGAGAGACTCTTCCCCATTAACAATTTCTAGTTCTTTGTCAGTTGATGTTCAGTTCTCCCTTCTCATCCATATCTTCATGATGAACTGCCAATTGGCAATTGGCTGGACTAGACGTTGATTTAACTGGTTATTTTCAGATAAGCTGTCCTTGGACCTAAAACATTACTCATGTAGCTTCTTTCTCAAAATGTATTGATTCTGATTTCACTTTGATTAATTCTATCTTTCATGCTTTTTGTCACTATTTCTGTTCTGTAATTTTGTGATGACTTCTGTTTTTGAGAGAAATGCAGTTTCTATTTCCATACTTTCATGTTAGTGCAACTCTGTGGGCAGGTCAATCTCTTAGGTCCTATAGAACTTGGTGTGAAATGTTTAATTTTACTTTGTATACATTTTGTGTCTGTAATTTTGACATTCTCTTTCATGCTAGACATACTGTAATGGTTTTTCTTTCATTTTCTGATGCAGGAAGATTTCTTCTTTCTAATGCATATGCTGCATTTGCCTACCATATATAAAGTTTTTACTAAATTTGTTTGTTGCCAAGAATATCTGCGGCAGAGCATCACCTTGTCAACACTTCCTGCATGTGCAACACAGTGGCCCTGGCAACAGACACCCTCTCTGTTGGGTGGCCTGGCTCACCCACCTTTAGGGGGCTGCTCCTCCGCCGTCACCGCACCGCAGGTCTCCATTGAATCTTTCCAGTTCTGCTCGCACTTGGGTTCCAGAGAGGTCGTTCTTTTTTCTTTTTTTCTAATAAGCCAAATTGATTAGAAACCTGTGCAGGGACTGTCCCCACTTCATGCAAGGAGGGAGAGCAGCCCGAGTTTTTCCAGCCTGAGATTTTATACTCCATGACTGGTGCTCCACTGCAGAGCAAAAGCAAACAGATTGCCAGGAGCTGAAGGCTTGCTGTGAGCCATTCTTAGTACGCAAGCATTGTCGCAGAAGCCGAAGCTTTGCAGTTAGCCATTCTTACTCCTATCTTTGCAGAAACAACTCAAAACCTTCCGTCCTAAGCAAGCACACCTTCCACTGAGGAAATTCCGTTCCAGTTAGAACAGTAATTTGCTCCATTGCTTCCCTTCCATCCCCATCCGAATCTTAAACAATGGGTCTAAGCCTTTAGTCAACAATTTTTCCACTTTCACAATCCCAGATCTCTGTATCAAAGGCTCCTGACTTTGGAAAAGAAGGATTAGATTTCCTTACCACTTGAAGAAACTCTTTAATTTTCTTTTTCCTTACATTCTGTTTCTTCAAGAGGTAGAAAAGTGTGATACTGCACTTTATATCCTCACTTTTTGCCTGACCCACATCTCACTTGGACTAAAACACTCACTCAAAAAAATATTTTCCCAATTCACCCTCACAGTCCCAATGAGGCAATACAGTTGATACATGGGATATAATCTTAAAAGAGTCTAATGCTGAAAGTAGGCACTTGGTATGACTCAAGCTCAATAGCTGTTTGCCTTTAAGAATTAGGGAATCTTAGGCTGAGGCTCGGTAGTTGTGCATGGGACTGCGGCCCACTGGGATGGAGGTTCGATTCCAGCTCCACGGAGCAAAGGTTGAGCCTCCTACTCCCACCACCTGAGGGCAGTGATGCCCCCTCAAAAAAAAAAAAGAATTAGGGGATCTTGTTTCTCTGAGGTTTAGATGATCTCAGGGTAATAGTTTTAGGAGCTCATCCACGTTCTGTGGCTCCAGAAAGTCTGGAGTCCAAGAGTTGGACAATTTTATCCTATGGTTTCTCCATTTTGACCAGGATTCCTCTATAAGTCTTTGATGGAAACATTCAGTAATGGTGGTAAGTCACCATCCTGGTCTGACCTAGGCACAGATATTGATAGAGGCAATGAGGCACACCTCCTATGTCATCTTCCTATCCCTGACTTTCTGCCTGACACTCTTACTCCAGGAGACTAGAAACCAATTGTTGTGCCTTAGCTATTTTTTGAAAATTTAAAAGTCATTTGGAACATTTTTAGAAATGATTCTTATATTTACTAGCATGTCTTCTGCATAGAGCATACCATTTATATATACTTATTGGGCAAATCTCATAGACTATACTATTTAAATCTACTTCTTATTGATTTGTTTTAGACCTCATCTACCCAGTAGCAGAGAGGCGCGCTAAACTCACCTGTTCATTAGATTCCTTCAGGTTTGAATACCCACAGACTCCTACTTTGTGTAATTTGACGCATGGCGGTGATCCCTGTGTGTGTGTGTGTGTGTGTGTGTGTGTAGATAGATGATAGATAGAGGATAGATGGTCTCTGCCCTGTCCATGATGGACCTGGAGCTGCAGAGCTATGCCGAAGTTCATGTGTGAAAGAGTTACACTTGTTTGCACATGACGAAAAGGGGAACTTGAAGGTTCGAGTAACTGGTACTAACTGGTACAGCAAGGTCACCTAAGGCAGATGTTTTGTGTCTTTTCTCAAAGTCTGTAGCCTGATGCTGTCTTTACTCTCTGGTCTCTAATTCTGTGAGATCTAGCAACCATCTTTTCTTTCTTCCACACTAATGTTTGTAAAATTCTCTCCTGCTTGGGTTTGGAGATGTCGTTACATTTTCCCCTGTGGCTGGTTGATGCCTGTCCACTTTTTTAGGAACTCCGAGTCCTGTAAGTGGGAACTTTCAGCTTTTTCTTCTTTGCATATTCATTCTGTCACTAAAATAATTTCTTTCATGATCACCAATTCTTATTTAATAAAGTATTAAAATATAAATATAATGTGTATACAAAATTTAGTATACAAAAATGGAATTTTTTTCAAAGCTACATGTTTTTTTAAACAAAATAACCTTATCACTTTCGAAGTACTCTCCCTGACACTAAATATATTTGTCAAATCTGAGATTCCATTCTTGAAACACTTTTTCAACATTTGTTTGGATGGCTGACAGCTCCATCCTCGTTTTTAATCTTCATTTCTTCTACATTGTCAAGTCATTGTTCTTTCTTGTCTCATTTCATTCGTGGAAGCAAAAAGAAGTTGCGAGGTCAGGGGAATAAGGTGCATGGGGTGAGAGAGGCAAGCTGTCTTTTGACAAAAACTGGCGCCCCGGGATGGCTGCTTGAGCAGGTGGTCAAACCAGTGGTGGCAAAGCCAGTCCCCTGTTTGGTCAGAAGTCAGGCGTTTGGGGTTGCACAATGTTACACTGCCTTTACAGACCCTCAAGATCAGTGATTCTCAGCCTTCCTAATGCTACGACCCTTTCATACAGTTCCTCATGTTGTAGTGCCCCCAACCATAACATTATTTTCATCGCTACTTCATCATTATTTTGTTACTGTTATGAATTGGGCAACGCCTGTGAAAGGGTCATTTGACCCCCAAAGGGGTCGCAACCCAAAGTTGTGAACCACTGTTCTAAGTAGAAAGTTTGAATAGCGGTTTGGCCTGGTGGAACGAACTCAAATGTACTAGAAGTCAGCATTTTCATCTGTTGGGGAAGTTGATGGACATCCAGAAAGAAGGTTGTCATAAATCAACATTTCACCCTTTTTGAAACAAGAAAACCATTCATGCATTTGAGTTTTCCCCATAGTGCTGTCCTTTTAAACAGTATTCAACATCACAGCAGTTTCTCTTGCACTTTTCCCAAGCAGGAAACAAAATTTCACAGCTACCTGCTCTTCTCTTATATTGGCCATCATGAAAACGAGGTTTAAATGAAACTGCTTTTCTGAAAAAAAATTTTGTAACCAGAGAGAACCTTCCCAGAAGATGCCACTGAATGCACTAACTCAGAGCAAGTTGCTGGATGCTTGCTTAGTGGAGTGGGTGGGGGGGGTGGTGAGTATGGGAGAGGGGAATGTATACTACAAAAACTCCACACAGCCGAGCTTTTTTTCTGTTTTTTTTTTTTAGGGGGGAGCATACCTCTTCATATACATATAAGTATGCATATATATGTATATAGAATCTTTTCTACCAAATCTTTCTTCTTTAAAATTTTAAAACTTAGTTGTGTTTATATACTACAGTGGAGTATAATCTCCTTAGTTTCTTCCCTAAATTGTACAAAATCACTATTGATCCTATCAGGGTGTGTTATTGTATTTTTTTAGTGCTTATTTCATCTATGTAATATAGGTGTTCTTGGAAAGTTCATTAAAGTTGTCATTATCTTTTGTTTGTAACTGAAATTCTTCAAAATATTCTTTTTCCTTCAACCTCATTCTCAGCCTTCAGACTATAGCCTCCAATATTTTGTCATAAGGAGCACTAAAAAAAAATCCCACTGTTCTCAAGTTGATTCGACTATGGAGAGAATTTTCATGGAGAACACATACTAATTATGTTTCTTTCATTTTTTTCTTTTGTTTTTCTCCAATTTATCTTTAAAACAGTGAGCAACCTGTCTGTTTGCTGGGTGAAGAATTTTAGCTCCAGGGTGCAAACCCTTCTCTTACACTGTGCAGCTTGGGGATAGATATAGGTGGTCTCACTCCCTGCAGTGTGGACAGTGGCCACTGCCGTTGGCAAACCTCGACTCTGAGTAAGCTCTGGTTTTGTGGAGACTGATGAGGCGTATTACAGACCTGGTCCTCACTTTATCTTTTACACAAGAAGCCCTGGGTGTACCGCAGGGAGGGGTGAGGTTCACAATTTCAGGGTCAGCCCTGCATGTGAAAGAAGAGGAGGAGGTCTGCTCTCATAAAGCTGTGCGATCCTGCACACCCACAGAGCAGTCCCTCTCTCTCCTGGGCGGTCTAGTGAGTTGGGAGACACTCGGTGGTAATGGATTTGTTTTTTTGTTTTGTTTTGTTTTTTGCTTTTTTTCATGAGTAGGCTTCAGTTGAAATACTTGTTGTTGAGGTGTGATTACTTACTTGGCCTCCACCATCTGCCAGAGAAGAGTTATTACCGATACTCACTGTATCTGCTCTTCCAGCACCTCAAGTCCTGTCGTTGCAGACAACTGTTTGTGAGGCACAGAATGGGGGTGCCCCTAGAAGGCACATTCAGAGACACAGCCTGGACTCTTCCTACACACTCTCTGCATCCTTCGTCGTGTGAGGTAGTGGCAGGGAGCTGTCAGAACTTCCTTGCTTTCCCCCTCCTCTGTGTAAATTTTTCCCAGAGAGGAAATGTTGGTTTCTAGAATATTCTATTTGATCTCAATAGTTTCACGACCGAATGCTATTTCTGGGTATTTATGGTATCATGTTGGGGCTGTTTCAACCATCTGGTGCGAATGGCAATGCCTTTGCTATTTTTACTTACCTTGGTTAATTTTGGTTCCACTTGGTCAGGAGGAAATTTGTTGGTTTTAGGCACCTGACCTTTGCATCTATCTGTCTATAGTCCACTCTCCACTTCTCTGCTGGGTTCTGTCATTCATTCAAGGTCACATAGCGCTCGCAGGCAGAACTCACAGCTGTGGGGTCAGTTAGGGATGTTTGCAGGCTACAATCCAGGTGAAAAACACTGGGGACACAGTCCTCACCCTCTTCTCCGCCACCCCCCACCCCCCGCCTCACTTGCAGGCTGGCTTCTCTCTCACCCTCAGGTCTCAGCTGGCTTCTTCCCTGTTTAGGCAATGTTACAAACTCCTTTACGGCTAGATTCCAATAATTGTCTAGCAGATGTGCCACTCTGCTCTGAGCCTCCAGCAGAAGCTGCTCAGCACCATCTTTGCAAACCTGAGTTATGTGCTCACTCCTCAAGCCAGCCTCAGCCCAGAAGCACTCTGGTTTGCCTCTTCTCCTGTTCTGACCCCTGGTTCAGCAATCATTCCTTCTATACCGTCTAAACTGCTTCTTGGATCCTGGAAGTTTGATGCCCAGGAATCTCAGGGTCCAAAGGATGTGTTGCCCTCCTGACTCTTTTTCCTTGCTGTTAGTGAGATCCCCACTTCCTGCTTTGAATAGGGCTGGTTTTATACCCATCAGGATAGGAATCTTAATTAACCCTGTTAATAGCAACTCACAGGTACATCATATTTAAGTTAAATCATCTCCTCCACCCCTGCTCATCTTACCCAGATTCCATCTGGAAAATGGTGGGAGTAACAAAGGTTATACAGCTAGAAGAGCAATATTAAACAATTCACAGTATTGTGACTTGGTATCTCAGAATCTTGATAACTAAATTATTGCACCTTATTGACATATTTATCCTTATTTGCTTTCTATTGTTGTTCTCTGTGTATTAGGACTGTTGGTTGAGGTGTTGGTGATGAAAGACAAGCTGTTTGTGTACTTTCCAATTCATTGTAAACCCTCATTTTAAAAAAGACAGTAAACATTTGTATTATTAGTTTCAACAGATGTAGAAAGTACTTGCTACACAAGTTTCTAAATGCTTCCCCTCACTTTCCGCTTTCATTTCCCTGTGAATGGGCCACAAGCAACTTGCAGAGCAGACCCTTCCCAGTCCAAAATGATCCTTTTGAGACGCTTCCCTGTCTGCCGCTAACAGCAGGATCAAGGTCTCGTTAACCTGGGTTGACATGGTGCCCACTCAGCACTGGGGTACACAAATAGCATTTACCACAAACCATCCGTTGGCTATGGAGTAAGACAGTCGTACCCCAAGTAACAAGTGCCTTTTGATGCCTAAACATTTAGCCCATTCACAGCCTGCACAACTCCCTTCTGCGTCAGGAAGATGCAGGTGTGACTGTTTAGGTTTACAGCTAAGGCCCAGGGAAGCAGGGTCTACGCACACAAGACCTTCCATCCATTCTATTTTATGTGAGTCGAGGCGGTTTCCGAGTATGCTGTTTCATGTCTCCACAGGGAGCAGAAAGCAGAGTGTGAATGACACGGCAGGATATGATCCGGCCCAGAGCCTGGACCAGGTGTGAGCGTCCTGTCTTCTGTCTGTCACTTTGTTTATCACCCTTCTTTTGAGGACCCTCGGATCCCCAATCCCACCAACATGGGCTTTCAGCTTGCAGTGCATGTTGTGATGTGATGATGAAACATCAGCAAAGGGTGGGGGGAATGTGGCCTCTGAACTAAGACACAGCCATCAAGGCTGTCTATGCCGCCACATCGCCCCTTCTAGCGCGTTGGCATGCCCCTTGGGACAGAGCGGCCAAGTTGAACACCGTGCACGATCCATACAGAAATCACAGTCGTGAACAAAAGGGAAGGGACGTGATCAGATACCCTCTGGGTCTTTGAGATGCATCTGTATCACCGGGCCTGCCGACTCACAGGCCCCAAACCATAAGCTTGTGGCCATAAGTGACACGGGATCAACCAAGGGTTTTACCCACCCCCTTCTGCGTCCTGTCCTGATGCTGCTCACCATTTGGGGAACCATCAGAGCATAGAATGCTTGAAATGGCTAGTGATCTAGTTCCGTAGACTCCGAAGTGGGGAGAACAGGGCCCTGCCATTGAAGGGTCATGTCAGCATGGCCAACATTCAGTGCTCAGCCCTTCTCTCCACCCTCCGCACTGCCTTCTGATAGGCCACTCCCAGGGGATTCTTTTGTCCCCCAGCGCTAGGCCACTTCATGCCAACCTGCAGAGTGACCCTGCCATGGCAGAGGGGACAAAGCCCCTCGAAGCTCGTTGGTGACTCTGACTCAAGTGATTGGGCAGTTTCGCTCAGACTAAAACCACTGCTTGACACAGTTAGCAACAGATGGCAATGTTTCCTTATAGCTGTGAGGAGCAATGAGAGTGTCACCAAAGCTTAGCTAACAGTGTCCCCTTAGGTAACGGTTACACTGAGCTTGAGTAATACAGTGCCATCTTTGGAGGCCTGTAGGCTTCAAGTTATGCCCTGGAGCTATGTGAATGTTTGTCCTTCCAGCAGTCCAGCTCGGCAAACACTGACGAGTGAGGAGAATGAAGCGTGGCACGGGAGTGACGGGGTTGTAGTACACAGAATGCTAAGAGTATAATAGCCCTGCCAAGGGCGGCAGGAGGCAGGGGGAGAAGAAAAGTCTGCCAACAAGCCTCTCTGGAGACTTGCTGGTGAGGAGGGGGGGAGAGCAGGAACCATTAATATGATGGGGCATTTTGTCTTGATGTGACACTCAAGGGCACAAACCCCTCTCTTCCCACACTTCCCCCTTCTGATCTTGTGTGTTTTTCCTTCCCTCCCTCCTCTCTGGAGTTCCCATGGGGCACATGGGCAAGTGCTTGACTGCTAATGAAAGATTGTTAGTCAGAACCCACCCAGAGGTGCTGTGGATGATTGGCCTAGTGACTTGCTTCCAGAACAATAATCCACGGGAAACCTGTCAGAGGATTATCTGCTCTAACACACCAGAGGCCACCACAAATTGGAGTTACATAATTAGAGGGCCCCCGATAGCTATTTGCTCGTGTGTTCATTGTCCACTAGTCCAACCACATTAAGAAGAGTTATACAGGCCTCACCAAAATCAATTCAGGAACGTTTTCTTCTGCTCGTTGTTGCCAGATCCCTACTTCCCTCCATCCTCCCCTGCCGTGCTCCTAGGCAATTATCAATCCAGTTACTCTCTGTAGATCCACCCATCGTAAATTTCATATACAGAAAATCATACCAGACTCAGACATCAGCAAACCAACCAAGTCCAACAACAGTGAGTAGACAAATCATGGAAAAGAATCAATCTAAAAGCAGGTGAAAAGTATTAAAACCTGACACAACTTTGAAATGGGTCAAAATGGAGATCACATAGTAAGTAAAACATTTTAACCTAACTACATTGGCCAGCATGGACTTTACAATGCCCTCTGTGTAGAGTCGGGTCATTTACATCCATCCACTATGGATAGGGGTGGGGGGAGGGAATTTACCGGTACCTTTATCCCTGTGTCCACCTGCAAATGGATTTGGGGCTTCCGTTGTGATCCATAGCCTTCTGCAAATGGGGTGTTCAGAATTGAAGCTCTGATACCATTCTGTGGCTGTTAGCAGTTGTCATCATGAACCATGGGGGCTCCATGTGTGCAGAGTGGAATTGCACTCTGCAAAAGCAGGCCCCAGGTTGAGCCCCACAGAGTGGATGCCAGGTTGTCATGCCAGGTTGGACTATGGCCCTTGGGCTTAGCAGCGGAGTGCTTCTGTTTGTGCCACCCAGGGACACCAACTTAGAGACCCAGTCAAGAAAGGAACCTACTGTCTCTGACAGCAGAATCAATCCTAACTTGACTCAGTGGCTTATAGGACATAAAATCATTATCCTGTAGAGTTTCCAAAGCTATGATGGTCATGGAAGCCAGCTGCCATATCTTTTGCTCAAGAAGCAGCTGGTGGCTTTGAACTGCTGGCTTTTGGGGTAACAGGAAAGTGCTCGATGACTGTGCCACCTAGATTCCTTCAATTAACAGCCAAAAAATCTCTCTGTCTTCTCATAGTGTCCCTATAGAACAGGGCAAAACTCCATTGGGTTCTGGGAATGGTAAATCTTTATAGGAATACTGTGGAAGTTACATCATCTACTGTCAACATGAGTGGAAGGGGTGGAGTCTAGCCTGTCAATCAGATGATAGCCAATGAGGCCTCTGTGTGGGCATAACCTTCTCCTGAGAATTCTGGGAACTCCTATCTTCCTTCCCAGAGGAAGGACACACACGCTCCCTGGGAGACATTCCTGTTGACAAGCCACATAGAGCTATGGGGTGGAGCCAGGGCCCTGGAACTCAAGAACCACATGGTGACCCATGCCAGCACTAAAATGCTTTTACCACCACTGGATCCACAAGACTCTCCACCCACTGGCCCGTGACCTTCCTACATTCGGTGTCATTGCATGTGTTTTTTGAGTCTGAAGAAGACTTTATAGACTGGCATCAGACATTTAGGCTAATATTGGACTTGGTCTGGGATGTTTTCTTTCCTTCTTTTTTTGTTTTTTGGGCATCACTGCCCTTTGGTGGTGGGAGTAGGAGGCCTGGCCTTTGTTCCTGTGGAGCCACTGCTGGAATTGAACCTCCATCCCAGTGGGCCACATTCCCACGCACAACCACTACGCCACTGGGACTCAGCCCTGGGATGTTTTCTTAATATACAATGACTCTTTGATATAAAACTCTCTCTTACATACATATGCGTGTCTCTGAATTTGTTTCTCTAGTCTGCCCAGACTAGCACAAATACCCCGCCTCAGCTTTCTTGCACAGAGCAGCTGGCGGTTCTGAACGCTGAACCCAGTATTTAGCAGCCCAACATCAGCCCACTATACCTCAGGATTCGTTTACTTCAGAAACAGATGAAGTAATTCTGACTCACGGTGCACAGATACAGGGATTCTGGGGCTGTGCCTTTTTACAGGAGCAGTCAGCCCCCTCTTTCTCCTGTGGAGCAGCTGGTTGGTTTGAACCGGAACCTCTAATTAACAGTCCAAGACTTATCTGACAGAAACACTAGCATCATGACAGTAGAATAGCAAAATTCCAGCTAGTGGAACCATTTAGTAACTAAATGAGGCAGCTGCTGCACTGGTGAACCTTATAATCAAGTGGAAGAGTAAGACATGCCCATTAATATTACCTGTAGTTGCACAACAAAGGGCCACTCATGGGCCAGGCCCTCAAGAAGACAATTGCTAGTCATTTCCTTTAATTGTCATGCCACTCTGCAAGGTGGATGTAATTATTTCCACTTCAACAAGAAGCTTGGCTAAAAGATTAGGGTATGAAAATATTAAAGAGGGATTGGCCCTAAAATATCTGCAATGGAATATTTTGGTAGATACCTTTTGTTAAGATAAAAAGTGAAGATATTTATTGAAGCTTTAAGGATGACTATCATAAAAGATGAAATGTTTTGCAGCATATGAAAAGCCTGGCATATCTCATCCATCTAAGCTTCTTACAAAAGCAAACAAAACTAAAACTATGCTATAGTCCTTGAGGGGAAAGGAGGCAGCAGAGAAGAATAAGTCATAAAATAAAAGATTGGAAGGTTTCAGTGGCCATTGGAGGCAAAGAAGTTTCTCCCTGGGGAATTTTCCAATATAAATAAGTGATATTAGTGAGTTCCCAAACCATATGTCACCTGGAAACTCAACTTGGTGCAGTTAGAAATGGTTTACATCATCGCAACCAGCCATCCTTAGTATATGGCCATCCACTCCTAGTATTGACTGTGCAATTTGGGAATTGTTATTTGAATCTTGTGAGTCTATTAAAAAATGAGTGAGATTAAGATAATACTGACCTCCTAGGTATAAAGAGTAGATGTGGCTGTTTATAGAAATACTTACCGGTAGCATCATGCTGGGCACACAATAGCAAGCTACTCTGGTTGTGCTGTGCCTATTTGTAGCTTATTTAAGCCAAGATGTTTTTAATCCTTTCTTCCTCTCTCACTCTCCTATCATACTTCTCTTGCCTTGTCCCAACCTGAACCGCATAAAGTTGTCCGGAGTTTCTGAATAATTAGTCCAAGAGTGTGTTTCATTGATGTTGTTTGCTTGTTGGGGTAATATGAGAGTCTTTGGTCAATTAAATTTTTATGTTAGGGGACTAAGATGAGGGGACTTCAAAAAGTTGGTGGAAAAAATTCATTATTTCTTACTTCCATTTTTCCACACACTTTTTGAAATACTCTTGGGATATAATGTGGACCCATGTGGATGTTTGCTCTTAGAAATTGGGGGGAGGGGACCCCACTTTGACATGCTTCTTTCTGTCTTCTCAGAACCCTGAAGTATTTCCAAAGGAATCTTAAAGTTGTGTTGAATGTTTCTTAAGTGAGATATGCATGTTCTTAGCATCAAGATCATTTTATCAGCTTTCTCTTTCCCAGGAGCTGTGTTGAAACAGCCCCAGGTTAGCTGAGGGTGGGGTGGAGCAAAGAGACCATGTGGCCTCCCAGAACTTAAAAATAAAAAAAAGGATGAGATAAAAAGTTCCCTGGCTTGGATCTGCTATACAGGACTGAAACGTCCATGTGGAACAAAAGCATGCAATTCAGTCACCATACATCTTACCATTTTTTGATATTTGGGTATTTTGACATCACTCACCATGATGTAGCCATACAACCTGTCTTATCAAATGCAGAACACATTTTCCATCCCCACGGCCTCGGCCTCCTGGTTTCTTCCTCTTGGAAGAGTGCCTGTTATTCCATTTCTGCCTGGCTCCCTGACTCACCTTCCTTCAAGCCCTTCTCTGTGTGCTCCTCCCCAGTTCCTGGGGCCAGGATTTTCCTTTTTTTGTGCCTTTGTTCATTTCTGTCTCCCAGCTTGCTTTCATCTCTCTCACATCCCTGTCTCGCCTGAGGCCTTGTCTCTCGTGGAGCAGACTTGGGAAATACTGAGTGACTCTGACTGAGCCGGTGCTGTGCTGACCCAGCCTGGGCTTGGCTGCCTGCGCTTTCACTTGGCATTGCTTCGTTAGACAGCAGCACTCCCTGCTAAGTCAAACCAGGGAGGTATCATTTCCAAAGAAAAGCCAAACCTTTTCATTTCTAATTTCCTTCTCTTTGGGTGTCAAATGGAAACTGGGCAAGATATAATCGTTCAATTTACTTCTACAACAGCCCAATGTTTCATCTTGATCCTGAACTTCAGCTGGAGTCTATAAAGTTTATTCTCTGAGTAACACAGTTTTCATTCTCAGTTCTCAGTGGTTAAATTGAACCATTGACCCATCTATCTGTTTGCTCCCTGGAAAGTCTAGTTATCGGGATTGAATGGCTCTTATTCATCATCCAGCAGAGTTTTAAAAGCCCACTCTCTTCTGTGCAAAGACTTTCTTTTGGATATCTGAGCACCTCCTGCCTGAGTGATTGCAGAACTGATCCAGAACTGTTTTAATCAAGGGCAGTGTCCAGAGACACTATCTTAGTAGGGCAAATTCTGTCTACAAGTATTTGTTGAGAGCTGTACCAGGTACAGGGCTGAGCTCGAAGACAAATGCAAAGATAAATATAATGTTCTAATGAGCGAGGCAGAGTCCCTGTCATCAAAAAGCTAATCAAGTGCAGAGAGAGAAATGCTGGCAGATGACTAACTAGAAACATGTTTCTCCTGTTTTTATCCAGCTTCAAGTTAAGAATTTATGGCATCTTACAAAGAAACATACAGTACAGTGGGGGCAGGAGGGCGGGTACCCAAAACATGACTTGAAACTAAATAAGAGTGATCTGGCAAAGGGAGAACAAGAAGAGCGAGGGCCCAAACTTGGACAGGTTCACAGAATGCGCCCCAGACACTCAGGAAGGAGGAGCAGCTCTCCTGGGTGCCCAGATGGCTCCAACACCTGGCACCGTAGCTGGGGTACAGGAGACCCTCAGGGACATATACTGAAATGGATATTTCTCCCAGCTTGCACTTTTGTGGCAATTCTGTGAGCCACATCAAAACCATGCTGGAGAATTAGAAAGTTGAGGCTCTGGCCACTCTGAAAGCATTTAGCTCGACTTGTGAGCGCCGCCTTGTATTTTGATAGGCAGAGTTTTATTCCCATGTGTAAGGTCTGTGTCCTTCTCAGGGAAGGCACACAGAGAGCAGACATCTGGTGTTCACCCTACCCACTCCTTAAGCCCGTGGCACGATACCCCCCGGATACTGTGGGAACTCTCGGTGACTTTTGTTTTCATTTTATCTGAGATCAGCATGCATGTTAACTAAGCTTCAGATGGGACTGTAATCTGTGGAACTTAATGAAGGGCTGCCCACTCACCTGTGGCAGTGTTTTGCAAGCCAGCAGGGAGAGATTATCTACCAGGGTGCATGTGTGGGCGATCACCAGGCCAGCCACCAACCTGGAAATCAAGGGGCATTCTTTGGCATCTCGGTTTCACCTCTTGTGATGATGAATCTGGAACATGCTAGAAGTTAGGCAGGGAGAATCCAGAAGGAAGAGGTGAGGTGAGAAGACAGAGGGAGACACCCTCAGCTAACCTGGGGCTGTTTCAACACAACTCCTGGGGGAACAAGTCTGGCTGTCTGAGAAGAAGCGTAGCCAAAGGCTCCTGAGAAGTGGGACTTCATCATACAGACTCTGGACATGTGACAGAAGAGAATGCCCCTGGGAAAGGCCATGGTGTTTGGCAAAATAGAAGCCCCTGAAGAGAGGGCTTGGCAGAGTGGCCACAGCCATGGGTCAAGCAGGACCATGGTGAAGACTGTGCAGGGCCGGATGGTGTTTCCCTCTGTCTTACACATGGTTGCCACCAGTCACTGGAGCAGATTCCCTGGCACCTAAGGACAGCAAGAGTCTGTTTGTGTGAACGAGAAACCGCACCTGTGCTGGATTTGCAATCACTGGTGTATGTTTACTTAAAATGTAAACATTGGTTTACATATTCTTGGTTATACCAGTCATAATTATAACCGTGTATTTTATATTGTATGAAAGTGTGTTAGTCTAGGAAGACTAGAGAAACAAATTCATAGGCACTCATATGTCTATAAGAAAGAGATTTATATACAGGAGCAACTAAATATTGAGAAAACATCCCAGCCCAGTCCAGATCAAGTCCATTAGTCCAATATTTGCCCATATGTCTGATACCAATCTATAAAGTCCTCTTCAGACTCACAAAACACATACAATGGCACTCAATACAAGAAGCTCACAGGCCAGCGGGTTGGAAGTCCTGTGGATCTAGTGGTGTTGTAAACTTGTCTGCACTGGCAGGGATCTCTACGTGGCTTCTTCGGCTCCAGAGGTCTGGTTGCATGCGAGCAAGTACATGTGGCTTCTCCAGCTTCCAAGGTGTAGTGCCATGTGTCTTGTCAGTAGAAGTTCTCCAAGGGAATAAGCCAAGAGTCTGTCTACCACCTCCAAGGAGGAAAACACTGGCGTCCCCAGAATTCTCTAGAGAAGGCCATGCCCACACAGAGGCCTCATTGGCTATGAACTGATTGACAGACTAGACTTCACCCCTTTATTCTTAGTCCTCTCAAGTCCCAACTTGACACCAGATTATGTAATTACCACAGAAAGTTATTTTCCACTCTGGTCCTATCTTTTCTTTCAGCATCTTGAATCAGCACCATGCCTTAGCAGTCATTGTCACTGTGCCCAGTGGTCTTTGTTCTCGTGTTTGGTTCCCATATCAGACCGAGGCCTTTCTCACACCTTCCTAAGCTGTGCAGTTCTCAGTGGAGCCCATCCTTTCACTGTTGGGAGATTTTCCCTGTGTTTCTAAGGATCGCCAAGTGCAAAACACCCAAAGCACAAGCTATAGCTTTCACTGCCCCCCCTCCCCTTTGAGTTGTTTAAAATCTGTTTTCACTTCTGAGTGGATACTTCTCTTTGCCTGTGACTGCTGCCATCACTAGGTCTGTTTTTGCTGAGTTTGGGAGCCACGATGCCCACTCCACAGTGATCTCTTAGAAAGAAAATGAAACAGAAAACCACAATCCTCAGGAGACAGATGGAACAAAAGACTGGATGCTCCCACCAACGCATGTATGGTTGCCCCGGACACTTTTTAGATGGAGACAGTAAATATGTCTGTAAATTAGCAACATAGATGTTCACCATACCTTTAAAGATATTGTTCTATAGTGTGTGTATGTGTGAGGGGAAGCTCTGCTGGCATGATGGATCCATGTTGGACTGTGATCTACAAGGACAGGAGTTTAAACCCACCAACTGTTCTGTGGGCGTGAGATGGAGCGTTCTGCTTCTGCAGAGAGTCACCGTCTCAGACACTCACAGGACACTTCTGCCTTGTTCAGCAGGGTCGCTGTGAGTGGGCAGTAACTCAGAGGAAGTCGGAACGAGGGGCTTCCACATGTCCCCTTGCGCTTTTGAAAGCCCCGTTTACGAAATCTTCAGAGTGTGTCTTGCAGCCCAACCATTTTGTCCTTGAGATGCGTGTGTTCCCTGCCGGAAGGTGGTCGTATCTCTACTCTTCCATCTGGATTTCTGATTTCTCTAACAACCTACACGCCCTAGGTGCAGTCTGACAGTGTTCAAATGGACGTCAGGGGGACCATCCAAGCCTGGACCCCGTGAGTGAGGAGCTCATATGTCAGGGAGAAGTGAACCAGAACAAAGCACTGCCTGCACGGCTCTTTGGTTTTGCTTTTAAAAAATGTAACCCCAAAGCCTAAACAATAATAAAATTCATTAGTCATTGCAAAGAGAACGAGATAGCATTTTCACCTGAAAACTAGTGTTTTAGAAAGTATCAACACAAAGGAAGCACATGATGTCACCAAGGTCTTTAATGCACCACCAGAAACAAATTTCAAAGATGCCTCCATTGCTGGTGGGACTATCCATTGAATCAGAATTTCTACAGACAATATCTCATTGTGCATCCAGAGTCTTGGAATGTTTGTGTCATTTGGTAATGTTAGGACCTTAAAGCAATGATCAGATTTTGAGGAGACACTGTAGACTATTATACAACCATTAAACTTAGGTTTGAATGACCACTGAAAGAAAGCAAATATGCTTGTAGATCCACATGCATATGCAGAATATAATTTCTGCTTTTACAACCTTGATGCCTGTGCCCACATAAAAAAAGAAGTTGAAGGAAGTGCCCAAATGCCACATTTTATTGGACAGTTGGAGTTAACAGCGACTTTCCCCCTTTATTTTTCTAAATCGCACGAGTGGGTATGGCTTTAATAATGAGTCAAAAATAAACACGTTGGGGGGAAAACCTGGTTCCTAACCTAAGCCGTTTTTTATCCACTCTAACAAAGGACTCTGCTCAATGTTCTGCCCTTTTGAAAGAAAGAAAGAGAGCTTGACATTCAGACCCATCAAATAGATTTGTCACTGCCTCTTCAAAGGAGGAAATTCTGTTTCAAATTCATCCTTAGCCCAAAGCAGCTAATTTGATTTTATCAGTCATCAGCAAAGCCCTTACGTTAAATAATTTATGCATTTCCAGCTCCATCCCTACAGGGCAAGATTCAGTACTTAATGGAAACCATCGCTAGAGCTTCTCTGCCATGTTGGCTTTAAGAAGCCTTGGGCGTATATGATGGCATGGTCGCCCCGAGCACGTGCATTCGACCTGGCAGCACCAGGACGGAGGTGGGGAGGGGTCATGTGGAAGTCACAGCGTGCACGCACGTGCAATGGGATGGGGCCTGAGGGCATGATGGCAAGGGCACAGGGGCCATGGCTCTACCAGGAATTTCCTCGGGTGGGCATTCCTGCGAGCACAGTAACACACCGTGGCGGTGGACGAGCTTTCCTTGCTGGAGATGATCACAGGCTGACTTGCTCTGAGGGCATCTGCTTCAGGAAATTCCCTGTGGGGTCTGTTTCTCATCAACAGCCTGACGTCATCTCTAGCCTTATCTGAAATCATACCTGTGCTCGCTCTTCCACCGCTCTGCACTTTGGGGCCGCTGGCCTTTGAACTGCTCTCATTTGTCCATGGTTAACCCCTTTTCATCACTGGATTTCTCAGCAAGCCCTGACGCTGAGTGTGCAACCCCTCAGAGGAGTGGGCTTGGAGGACGGCTGGTGCGGGTGAGCAAGCTGGCCGACTGTGAGAGTGCTGTTCTAATGGGGTCCCCACTCCCGTGCCTCAGTACTTCCGAGTCGAGCTAACAAAGGAGCCGGTTTATTTTCAGAAATGTCACCCTCAGTTGCATGCCTGTAAACAAGGCAAGGCTGCTTTTAGACTCGGAATGGCTCGATTCAGCCCATCTTTTGTGTAAGAGACCTTTGTCGGATGCTGGGATAAGATATTACTCTATAAAACAATGGAAATGGGGCTGGGCTACTCACAAGGTTGGAGGTTTAAATTCACCCAGTAGGGCTTCGGGAGAAAATGCTTGGTGATCCACCCCCAACCCTTCCATCCGGAACCCTAATGAGTGCAGTTCTACACTGACCCAGCTGGGGCCGCCATGAGTCAGTGCCAGTTCACTCCTAGCTGATGCTGTCTCTGAGAGAAAAGGGTCCTCTGGATCCCGTGCCGGCATCCGGGACTCAGCATGCCACAGCAGATCCATCCACAGTCTGCCCGCCATCCTCCATCAGAAGGCGGGAGCGGGAGGAAGGAGAGAGCAAAGGCCAAAGGCTTTATCTAGTTGGGCGAAGTAGCAGGGCCGATGACATCCCAGTGAACATCCCTTCTCTCCTCCGACACCCTGTCTTCAAAGTCCTGTATGAAGGACAACCCGAACCAAGACAAAACTCCGCCACACATAGGAGATAGATAAGAAGCATACATCTTCCTTTATTCCAGAAAACCTCACATTTCAAGAAAGTACCCCGGGCATCCCCAGGACGTGGTGATTGGCACAGAAATGAGCGGCGTTGTCGGCTCTCTGGTTCGGGCCATTTTGGTGGCATGCTCTTCCCCCTCTCCGCTTCCCAGTGAGCCAACCAACCACAGGGGCGCCACACTTGCGCCTTCAGTTCTGCTCAACCCTAAGGTGAGCTTTTTCTTCCATTGCTCGGCTTTTCAAATGCTTTGCCCTGCCTCTCATCTGAAGGGGAACATTTTAAAACATAGGCTATACCCTCCGTTTCCACTCTGGTATCACTGAACCAAACCAATCGCGACCAAGTCAATCCCAATCCACAGAGACCCTACAGGACCGAGTACAGATGCCCCATAGTAGTTCTAGACGGTAATCATTTTGGATGCACACTGCCACGTGGTTCTTCTGAGGTGCGGCTGAGTGGGCCCAAACTGTGAACTCTTCAGTACATAATTACCGTGCCAGCAGGACTCTGTACTGCATCGCTATGGCTCTTGAGGTCTTTCATGAAGGACGTATCGCTGAGGATCAGACCTTCGTGAATTCAAAGCCCAGCTCTGCAGTCTCATGAACTGAAGATGTTACTAACCTTTTCCCAAGCCTCCTGGTCTGCACAATGAGAGTCAACCACATTATTTCCATCCCAGGGCTGTGGAAACATTTAGAAAGGTTGATGGATGCTCATGATAGTTGGGTATATAAAAGTCTTGCATAAGGTGGACCAAAACGGAGACGCATCATGCTAGCTGATTATTTTCAGTATTCTTGTGCAGTTCAGTAGTTGTTGATTCAATGCCCATAAGGCTAGTGGTTACTTGTGGCCCACCCCTTAGGGGCATTTTCCATTTTCTTCCCAGAAAGAAGTGTTTCTTCAGTCACATGAACATTTCCTCTTGGCTTTAATGTGTCCCCTTTGGATCATTTGAAGCTATTTCATTTTTTTCTTATAGCTCCTCTTTGAGACTACTTTGTTAATATTTTGGCTCCGCCCTCTTTCCAATTCCATCCATCCCAGTTCTTGCTACAGGTGCTGGAATGAGAACAGCAAGATTTAGTGAACACATGGCTGTGACGAGTGGAAGCTACATGCTTTCCTTTCAGTGAAAAGGCACCCGGCTAGGGTCTCCCTTTACTAGGGAGGTAAATCATCCATATCTGGGGGCAGGGTGGGAAAACAAAGTGGTTCACTTGGAATTGCATGGGAATGTACCCGTGTGTCATATATGTTGTCTGCTACTTTGTTTTCAGTTTTCTAGTGCTCCTGTGATTTCTTTCTCCCCCCTTTTTGCCTTTACCTTTCCTATTGATTTCAATTAAGCTTGCTTGGTATTTCTTCTAAAGGAAAACACAAGCTTGCTGGATTGGGAGGTTTTTCCAAGGCCTCTCTGCTCTAGTAAAACCTTATATACATAGATCCTGCAAACCAACATTATTTTTGCTGTAAAAACACACCATGTGCATGTTCTAAGACATGAGCCCTCTGTGTAAGATCCTCTCACACATGCAAACACAGCTGACATTTCAGCACCTCCATACAGTGGAAACAAAAAGATCCAGATATGAAAGGGTCAAGGTCATTCCTCTCAGTCTAGTGCCTGGCGCAGCTGACTTTCATTCCTGCAAGAAAGATGGGATGGGAGATGGTCTCATTTTATACTCCCTCACGTATCATGTGCTCCTGAGGCTTGGATTTCCCCAGTGGGGTGGGGGTGGGAGGATGTAGTCGTTTTCTATCATTGTGTAACAAAACGACTGCAAGTTGAGCAGCTAAGATTCTTGCCTAGCAGGGTCCTCTGCTTCGAGTCTTGTAAAATGTAAATCACAGTGTTGGCCAAGGCCATGGTCTCATCAGAGGCTTGTCTGGGGCAGGATCTATTGTTCAGCGCACTTTGGTTGTTGGTAGAGTTCTGCTTTTTGCAGGTGGCAGATTGAGGAATTCTTGCTGGCTGTCAGTTGAAGGATGTCAGAGGTTTCTAGAGACCACCTGCCATTCTTTGACACAAGTCTTCTCCAACATGACCTCTTACCTCCTTAAAGCCAGTAGGGTAGGAAGAGAGGAGGAAAGAGACAGAGAATCCTATTAATTGACTCCTGTCCTGAGTAACATAATCACACAGTTAGTTGCATGTAATCACATACATCCATTATGTTTGACACATTCTATTAGTTAAGAAGCCAGAAGCCCTGCCCACGTTCAAGGAGAAGGGATCACATAAGAACAGGAACACAAACAGTGGGAGAAACTGGGGGTAACTGGGGGCCACTATATGAACCTTGCTGCCCCCCCCCCCCCAAATGAATCCTGTGTGTCCTCTCTCTGGCTTTCTTACTATTATTGATAAAAAAAAGTACAGTGATATTCATTAAACTGTGACCACCATAAAGGTATGTTTTTAAGTCCTATCTGTGGACACTTGTGATTGTGACTTTGCTTGACAGTAGTTTTTGAAGATCAAATTAGCTGGGTGAGGTCAAATCAGAGTTGAACCAGTCTTAATTCCATCCAATGGTTTTCATTATAAAAGAGAAGCGTGGTCACTAAGGGAAAGAGGAAGGCCACTGTGAGACATGGCAGTCACGGTCATACCTAGCAGTGCTGGAAGGTAGGGAAGAAGCACGGGACAGGCTCTTCCTCACAGCTGCAGAAGAGCCCATGAGGCCATCACTTTGATTTGGCTGGTAGCCTCCAGAATGATGGAACACTACCTTTCTTGTCCTAAAAGCCACCTGCTCACCATTGCTTCCCAACCACACTGAGGCTGTCTTTGGTCACAATGACTTCCTCTTTCTGTGCATGTGGAGCCCAGAAACTTTCTCACAAACTGTTCATTTCTCATTGGCCCAAAGAAACAAAATGAAGGTCTTGCTGTGTATGCCTGTGGGTGCACAACAGAGGATGTACCCTTTCTGTATTCCCAAGGTTATTTCACATCGAGCGTCAGACCCAGAATTGTTTCCAAAGGGAAGGGTTGGGTGGCCTCCCTGGGTTTTCAGTTGAGTTCCTAGGAGTTTACATCAGTCAGACCAGCACAGACACGTCGCCCTCGGACTTCATCGCTTTCTGGATTCTGTGCCTTTGTGAGTGACTCAATACTAAATTTCTTTCCTGTAGCCTATCAGTAAGCATGACTGAGCACATATTAGAGCCATAGCACTCTGTCGAGGATGTTGGAACTGAACCAAAGGAGATTGCATGCTTATTCCTTCCACAGAGCTTATGTGAGTTTGATGAGATACAACATCAATAACATATGGGGGCTATAAAGTGTGGAAGGCTCTGGAGTCAGACCACCTAGGTTAAAAATTCCATTGTACAGCTTGCCGTTTTGGAAATAATCTGTTATTGAACCTTGGGCAAATTACCTAAGATTTCCATATCTCAATCTCTCTTAAAAATGGAGCCAAGAACTCCTGGGGGTGTGATGCTTAAGCACTTACCTGGCAGCTAAAAGGCAGCTAGTTTGGACCCCTCCCCCTGGCTCTGTTCCTGTAAGGTCACAGCTTAGGAAAACCCATAGGGCAATCATTCTATTTTAGGCTATATGGTTGTTGTGAGCCAAAATCAAAGCAGACGACCCAGCAGCAATCCTGAGTTACTGTAAGGATCACATGAGGGAGGGGAAAAGAGGGAGGGAGGGGAAAAAATGAGGAGCTGATGATACCAAGGGCTTAAGTAGAAAGCAAATGTTTTGAGAATAATGATGGCAACAAATGTACAAATGTGCTTGGCATACTTATGGATGTATGATTGTGATAAGAGTTGTATGAGCCCCCAATAAAATGATTTTTAAAAAAACATACAAAAGGATCACATGAAAAGGCCCCATCAATTGCATAGCAAAATGCTGCACCAAACTAGGCCCGGCAGAGTTCTAGGACATGTCATTCACTTGCAGTTTCGTGTGCGTGGTGTCCCCTGTAGCGTGGAACAGGGCAGTCCCGAGAAGGTTAGCAGAGTGCTTTTGACTGGTCTTCTCTTAAAATGGTCACAAGTAAGCTACAAGGGTTTCAGAAAGTTCACGGGAAAGTCCATTTTTTAAATTCCATTTTCCATGAACTTTTTGTCGCCCCCACATAGCAAACCAAAACATTTAGCAGGGCTCCACACGACTGCTTTCCTCTGAACTATGTGCTTGATCACTACTGCTCTTTGGTGGTGGTGGTGGTGGTGGTGCTCCTGATCACCTGAACTATAAACTCCTTTCTGCTTCCCGGCCCTTGGCCCTTGGCACTTCTCCATTATCAGTTCACGTGCGCCCCGCCCCACCCCTCTCTTCTGAGGGTTTGCTCTTTCCCATCTTCAGTTTCTGCTTTGAAAGTTCTCACCAACCACTCTCCCTGCCCAACTGTCACTTTCTGGAATCTAGATCATCATCCTAGCTTATTTTACTTTTTTAAATTGCACTTACTGATTGTGTGTTTCATATCAGTAACAGTTTTTTTTTTGGGGGGGTTGGTGCATCACTGTCCCCTGGTGGTTGTGGGAGCTACCCAGCCTTGCTCCTGGAGAGCTGGTGCTGGACTTGAACCCCAAGCCCGTGGGCCTCAGTCCCACACTTGACCACTACGCCACTGGGGCCCAGCCCCAGTATCAGTTTTATTATCTGAATTTCTCAAGCAGAATGCAAGTTATGTGAAAGCTGGGATTTTTGTCTTCGTGTCTATTGTCTTCATGTAGGATCTGAAGGATAATACAGCAAAACCAAACCAAGTCCATTGCTACTGAGCCAGTTCTAACTCATAGTGATCCTGCAGACAGCCTCTGAGACTAAATCCTTATAGAGCAGGCAGACTTGTTTGTCTCCAGAGGAGTAGCTGGTGAGTTCGAACTGTCCACCAATGGCTAACAACCCAAGGCTTAACCTGCTATGCCACCAATAAGCCAAATATAATCGTCTCTTAGAAAAAAGAAACCTAAGATTTGGTTAAGAAAGTAGAACAAAATGGCAAGGAAATAGTGGAAATTTGAAAAGCTTTTAAGTAATTGATCTAGGTTGTGCTAATTGCAAATGATCAAAATTACGGAAACAGAAAATCAACAGGAGGAACGTCTCAATAAGGTAAGTTTTTAAATGATCTCTTAGATCTGTAAATTGTGTTTTTGGATGGAAAGAAACCTCAAGGGACTAGCAAAATTAATACAAGGTGACCCCCTACTAGGTATACTACCATAATCTTATGGATACCACAAAAAGAAGAGACCCAGACTGACAGTGAAGGCACCAGCTGTGCAGACTCAGAGAGCAGTTGCAGTGGACCAGCAAAGTGATAGAAGAAAGAGATGGAGCTGTCACTCATGAGCTTGACCATTTTGAGAAGAAGTGAAATGCTGTCTTGGACAGTTTGGGGATGAATCAATATCAAGTAGATAACAGAGGATAGGAAAAAACAGTGAAACTGTGATTAATTCCAAAATAGCAAAAAAAAAGTTATACAAAAACAGAAATGGATTTTTAGTCATACTACAGTATATATGTCACCAATTAATAGTATGACAATTATAAATAATGAGATATGTATATTAGAAAGCTGGAGAGAAGACCGATATATGTATAGAATGGGGGGTACAGAAAAACTAAATCTTCATCGTCTATTCTAGAAAATCAACTAAGAGTACCTAATACTAAAAAAAAAAAAAATCAAGTGATAGTAATATGTGTATATTATCTGGAGCACCAGAAGAAACATGAAATCATTTCTCTGGACTCAGAGTTGAGGAGGCAGGGTGTTGAAAACTGCTGCCTGAAGATAAGGCTGTGGCACTCTATTACTTGAAATGATATAGGTGTATTACTGCAGTGAAAATTAACTTAAAGGCAAACTTATATTCTCATCTATCACCCAAATGGAACCCCTGATAAGACTGAGGCATCTGTCCTTCTCGATCCCTTGCCGTGACAGAGACTTGAACAGGATCGCATGGGCTCCTTTTAAAGTTGGGCTTTATATTACAGTCACAGCCCCCTACAGTAAAACTTTCTTTCTAAATAACTGCTCTGGTAGATTTATATGGCTCAGTTGTGTGGATATGTGATTGTTTAATACCCAGTTCCTTTGTTGGATATTAACATTGTTCTAATCTTTCATCATTATAAACAAGCCATGTTTAAATTGTTGTGGCATTTTGTAATAAGTGCCTAAGCCCAGAGTCCCGGAAGTTTACAGGAATTCTTAACATCTCTTGATGGAGGAGAGATGCTATATTAGCATAAAGTAACTGTCTACCCAGCTACTACGGTTGAGTTGCTTGAGTCCAGTCCAGTGGCCCCTCGGCCAGAGTCCACCTGCCCCATAGGAGCCCATGGCTGTGCACCTTTACCAAAGCAGCCTGCCATGTCGGTCTCCCTGGAGCAAGTGATGGGGTCGAACTCCGGATTTTTCAGCTTCATTCTACCTTTTAACCCGGACTCCTTGCGATGCACATAAAAAACGAAACAGCAATCCTCTTGCCATTGAGTGGAAGCCCCCTCCTAGCAATCGTGCCCAGGATTTTCATGAGTGTCACTCTGCATGTAAGAAGCCTGGCCATGTAGCGGTTTTTTGAGTTGGGCAGCTTGCTACGAAGTCAGTAGTCCAAACTGCCAGCCACTCCTGCAGGAGAAAGACAAGACTTTCTCTTCCCAAGAAGAGTTATAGTCTTAGAAGCCTATGGTGGGGGGGGGGGGGGGAAGACTCTAGTCAACTTTATAGCAGTGAGCTAGAAAGAAACCTTTATGTGGAAGTAGATAACCTTATCTTTTTCTGGAGGAGATGAAGACCTTGCAGTTAGCAG
>PVJH01007091.1:0-33897 GCA_004026705.1 Nesogale talazaci | reverse complement strand
GGAGCCCCAGAGCAGATCATGATTACACAATTCAGTTTAATGGTGATTTGACTGTGAGGTGTTTGTGTTGCGGGGGTGGGGTGGGGTGGTTCTAAGATAGATGTGGCAGTGATTGTACAACTTCTGTTGATATGACTGAATGATTGAACTAGCAAGTATCATGAACTACCAGCAGGACAAGTGAATCTCTCTTGGAGGAGTTTGGGCAGAATGCTTCTTAGAAGCAAGACTATAATCTCATGGACTTTGGACATGTTTTCAGCAAGAACCAGCCCTGGAAAAGGCCATCATGCTCGGTAAGGAAGAGGATCAACACAAAAGAAGAGGACCCTCAATTAGATAGATTAACACTCTGGTTGTAGTGATGGGATCAATCGTAATAGCAAATGGGAGAACAGTACCAAGCCTGGCAGTGCTTCTGTATGTTATACATGAGGTCCTTAAGAACAGGAGCCCACGGCACAGCCCTTTATCACAACATGACAGGCACTCAGTGGGATGTGTTTCTCAGAAAGGAGTGGCCCCTTCTTCCCAAGAGATTTCAGAACATGAAATGATAATCAGTTCATGATAGAGTCAAAGCTGTGAGACCATGTATCTAAGTGCCTAATGATTGTACAGAGGTGTTAGGAGTGCTGGGGGCAGAAAGGAAGCTGGAGAAAAGGCATGCTGACCCTGATGAGAATCTGTGGGTCTGAATCCTCTATGACAGAGGCTCTGAAACTTATCCGACCTACCCCCTTTTTGGGAAAAATAAATTACTCCTAGCAATGAAAATCTTTGTATTATAGCCCCAAATCCAGGATAAAGTATAGGTATTTGCTTTTACAGCCCTTGTCAATTGTTCCAATGGCCCCACGGGGACAGCTTCACCCACTACAGGAAGCAAGGCTCCATGAGGGCAATGAGAAAATCCTAGCATTGGGATCAAGTAGACATGAACTTGAACTTGACTCCTCCTGTGTGACTTTGGGCTATATACAACTCTGATCTCCTTTTTTCCTCTCTCTGAAGGGGGTCAAAATGCCTCTCTGGCAAGGGGACAGGCAAGAGAGGTCAGATAAACGTTTCAGTGGTGGTCTTGCTTTGTAATGTTCTGTACTGTTTCCTAATCCCCCTTTTCTACTTTCCTTCTCTTAGTTGCTCTGAGTGGCAGGCTGACTAATCCATATGGCCTTCTAAAGGAAAACTCTTGCTTTGCTGTTGGCTCTGTTGGCCTCACACCCTCGCAGAGGAAGCTAGGATGGCATCTTGCTTTGGTTCACTGCACCTGCCTTTGCTCACGCGGCTCCCACAGAATATTCATATGCACTCCCCCAGTCCTCTCAATATCTCCTTCAGTGACTGCTCTACACACGCTAAGGGTACCCTTTTGACATGAAAGGGCCTAAACAGAGCAATTTCTACATAACTTCCCAACAAGGCCACAGAATGAATTGGGGTACATGGTGACAACCTAGAGTTGAGTTCTATCAGATCTGTTCTGCGGAAGGTTTTTTTGTGTCTGTTATCCTAGCAAGTTCAGTGAGATGTTTCTCTGGAGTATTTGAGAAGGCAGTTGAAAAATAACTTGGTAAGTGGAGCTGGTTGTCAACTCAATGAACTGAAAGACTCAACCTACATGATTCAACACTTGAGAATTGTTTATTGAGTACCTACTATGTCAAGTGTCATAGGGGAGAACTTTGCCCCTGGAAGACAGCCCTGCTTTGACGTCCTTTGCCAACTCCACAGTCATGCATATTTCTACTGCTGTGATAATGATTCAAATGCTGGTTTCAAAGTAATAAAAGTTATCATTAAGCATTTAGATGTGACAGTCACTATGCTAAGTGCCTTGCTTGCTTAACATACACTATCCAATTTAATGCCCATTGAAACCCCATGAACTAACTACTATTATTACCTCTGCTTTCACAAATGTGGAAACAGAGGCAGCAGGTGGGTAAGTAACTTACCAGAGAGTCACCCAGCTAGGATGTGGTGAAGCAGGAAGAGGGCCTCAAGAGCTGCTTGTAGTCTGTACACATAAAAAACACTAGCTTTCCTCCTCCAGTAATGGCCAGTCTCAGGGGTCCCCACTTCCCTCACCCTTAAGTTACCAGGTTCCTACTCACTCATAGGACGCCTCAGGCTGGTACAGACTCCTCCTTGTAGACATAGCTCTCAGGATCTCCCTTTACCTCCCTTTACGCTGCAATCAGCTTTCTCTTGCTACCTCTTCTGTCCCACCTGCTTCAAGCTCCCCTCAACCACTGGGAGACAGACCTCTACCCTGTGTGCAGGTCCCCGAAACCTGTGTGAGGCAAAACAATTATAAAGTCTCTCTCTCTCTCTACAGGAACATAATCTGCATCTCCTATGCCATCTCCAGAGAAGGTTGTACAATGCCAAAGATCCCCTCGGCTCCCCAGACATCTCATGTCTGAAAAAGTCTTTGCAGACCAAAATACCCACTACACATCTGTCTCACCCGACTCTGTCCCCAAACAAGGATCAACAAGCTAGTTGCCATGGAATTTATGCCAGCATATGGTGACTCCATTCATGCCAGAGTAGAATTGTGCTCACGGGCTTTAATTTTTCAGAAGTAGACTCAACTCTCCAACCATTTGCGTAGCAGCAAAGCCTGCTAAGTCTTTGTACTAGCAGAAACTTCCTGCTACATGCAGCTTGAAGCTTGGAAAAGGTCATTCCCCCCATGTCTGGTCATGATGCTTTGAAAAATGCCTTAGGTCCCAGGCTCAGTAAGAACACTTTCAGAAGTCTTTCTCAATTTTAAATCTAGTTCATCTATTATCTCCTTTCACCTGGGTGAGCAGCTGTCATGCCTGGTAAGACCCCTCAGAACCTTCTCAGGAACAACAATCAGTTGATTCTAAACTCAGAAGAAGGCTTGTAGACATGACCACATTTTCCTGCTTTCTAGAATCTTCCTGGACCCTTTCCCCATTCAACTTGTTTCTCCTGCCATCTGTCTCTTAGCTAAAGCAGGATGTTAGACTGGATTTTGGTAAGTCAAGGGGAATCTCATTCTTAATAGAAACCACAATGGTTCTTTATTTAGGGTTCCCAGGAACTGACCGACATTCTTTTGCTACTAAACTTCTTGACCACAGTTAGTTCTGTGCAGGTGTGCGTTTTTAAACAATGAGCTGGCAGCTAGAAATGGTATTAACTGACAGCCCACACAAGCAAGGACACTTTTACACACACGATCATTCCACCTTTGTCCCTTTTTCTTTGTGTCTTGTGAAAAGACACTCAGCACCTCAAGGGTAGGGCATTTCTCTAAATCATCCTGACACAAAGGATTGCAATTAAAAATGGCTCCAGTTCCTCCTGGCTCTTTACCTTACTCTCAAGGTTGCAGGGTAGGGAGAAGGAAGAGAAAAAGAGTCCTCGATCTCTTTCAAGACAGCCGCTTCGGCTCATCTTGCTATGCACTGGATATACTGCAATCTGGAGTGTCGTCGTAAAACCCTGATCAAGGGTCACATTGAGCCTTCATGGGCTGGGGGTTGTGGTGGTGGGGTGTATTTAATTTTCCCCAGGAGGTGCATATTCTCTCAGGCCAGAAGTCACAGAAAATATTCTAGAATGATCTCAGTTTTCCTACTTGTTACATAGCTGTGACTTGAGAGAGAGAGAGAGAGAGAGAGAGAAGGAAGAAACACAAAATCTAGTATGGGGCACTTGATGTGAGCTCAACTTCTCAGTTGGCCAGTTGGAAGAGGAGAGAGAGCTGCTGGGGCAGTCACATAGGCACTTGGACTGTGTCCTGTCTGTGGGGTGGAGCCTGCTGCACAACTAGTCTTCGATGGTCTCAGCTCAGTGTATCTTCCTTCTTACCTTTGCATCTTCTGCCAAGTGGTGCAGGGAGGACAGAGGGGACCTTTGAGAATTAGCACAAAAATAGAAAGAACTTCCAAGGAATGTGAGAAGGAAAAGACACATAGACACATATTTATGTACAACAAGCAATACCTCCTTAGCATGTCTATATGTGTACACACATGCGCATACAGATGTGCTTGCAGTTACAGTGTGTGGGCAGATATACATATGCTCGAATAAATAAACTTACATCCAGGGCTGAGCCCCAGTGGCATAAGTGGTTGAGTACGGACTGCAGCCCGTGGGCTTGGCAGTTCAAGTTCAGCAGCGGCTCTCAGGAGCAACACTGGGTGGCTCCCATGACCACTGGAGGGCAGTGATGCCCAAATAAATAAATAAATAAATAAACTTACATCCATACATATATATAAATGTGTGTGCATATAGTGTGTGTACATATATACATATACTTACATACAAACACATATGCATGCATGTATGAGGGGGCTTCCAAAAGTGTGTGGAAAACTTCCGTCATCTTTTATTTCCATTTTTCCACACACTTTTGGAAGCCTCCTCGAATAAGACTATTATTCTTTCTATCCAATAGCATGCTATCTTGGTTTAATGTTACTCATGTAGGGAAACAGGAAAGAAATTAATGGATGAATTTATTATCACAGTTATTATCAAGCAACCGCAAGCCCTCGTCTCGTTTCATGATCGGCATTAAATCCACACTTGGCAGGGCCTCTTCACCATCGGGAAATCTGACAAGCAGGCCAAGAAACCAGCAGGGTTTTAAAATGTTTTTCAAATTACTCTCCCAGTATTCAAAAGCCCGTTTATCTAAAACATAAGCATATCTTATCTCCTATGCAAACTTGTACTCGTAACGTCTTTGCCATACACGTGGTAAATGAGCCAACCTGACCTTTAATAAAGGTAAACTTGCCCAGGGGATAGGAACCAGCTCTCCTTCTGCGACCGCCCCTGGATGTCTTCTGGCCTGGAACCCAAATGGGGTGCCTCTCTCCTATTTACATGTTGTGTTTGAGGGCCCCTCATCAAGAAACTAAATCAAAGAAGGAAGTCTATCTGTAGAGCGAGAGCCTTGAATTAGCATAATGCTCTACGGTTAGGAAAGAAAAACACGGTTTTTCTCATTTTCTCCTTTCGTTACATGTTCCCCCCTTCCCTGACACAGTCTGGCGAAAAGATCTCCTTTCACATTCAGTGAAGCCATGGGGATTCGTCTGGCTGGAGTGCCTGCTGGCTGGAGTGTTGGTGGTGAAGCCGCTGCTGTCACTGCCTGGGCGTTGAGTTTCAGGCCAGCTCTTCCACTCCCAGCAGACTAAGGAGTCCCCAAGGCACTGGCCCCTGCTGGAAAAGCCCCTCAGCCAGAGGCTCCCAGAAAGGACTCAGGGCTCAGAGTTGGCAGGATGCCTTGTGAATTTGCCTTTGTTGAGAATTTGAGTTTTTTACTGGATACAAGAATTGTTCTTCTCCCTGTTCTCAAGCATGGAAACTAGCCCAGATCACTCACGCCGCAGTGACAGAATCACAGGGAGAATGAGGCCGCTCTGCACAGCTTCCAACACAGAGGAGCTCTCCACTCCAGTGTGAAAGGACCCTGCTCGGCCTCACTCATCTCCACCCTCAGTGTCCCACGCCTCAATAAAAGTGCTCAGAATGTCGCCATCCAGTAAATGGCAGCCCCAGCCCTCCTGGCAGAGAAGCGCGGCCGCCGCATGCCTGTATTCTCAGGCCTCTGCTCAGCCCACACGAGACTGAACCCATCTTTGCCCACGTGGCTAGTTGAAGGAAAGCACAGCCAGCCTGCAACATTGTGCCGCAGTTTGGTGTCCCCAAACTTTCTTCCATGGGGCCCGCACGTCTCGGCCAGTGGGGCTGCTCATCGTGTGTACTGTAGGAACCGCCAGGGAAGCGGGAGGAATCCGGAAGCTGTAATACTCATTAGCAGTTACTTCCAAGCATTTGTATTCAGCCAAACGGAAGTGCTAAAACCCGTTTTCCCTAAGTGACTATAGGTCCTTCCATTAAATGTCCACAGGAAATATCAGACAGGGATTAGCATCTTAGAAATGTGGAGGGGAAATCACTCGGGCTTCATTAGGCTTCGGGATGGGAGAGAGGAGGGTCCTGTCCTCTTTGTATATAGAAAGTCCATGTGTGCTGCCAACCATTGACGCTCTCAGCTGCTGAAGGCAGAAAGTTTAGTGGTTCCCATCCACCCAGAGGAGCTGCATAAGAAAGGCCTGGGTTATTTTCATTTTTACCGACCCACTATTCAATCTGTACTACATGATACCCTGTCTTGAAATGACCACCGTCCTCGCACGTGAGGTCCTGGGTGGGCAGTCGGTGCTGTGGTGGCGGTGGTGCCAGGGATGCGTGGAAGCCTGCGGTGTCTGCCCCCCACTGGACTGGCTCCGCTCTCACTCGCACATTGTGTCCCTCGTCACCGACGGTCAGGCTATGAGCTCAAGGTGGGTTGCCAAATAAAGTCAGGCATCCATACCTGGGATGAACCATACCCACATTTAAAGGCAAACTGAAACAACCCACTCCTTTTTGCTGTTAAATCTCTAAACCATAATTTTCAAAAATGTAAGTCACTTAAACTTTTTCTGCAAGATTATTTCCAATAGACCTCTCCTACTCAGTAGTGTAATGCTTCAGCTGGAGCTCCCATGCCTGACCACGCCCCACATTCCACGCGTGAGCTGAGAACATGGCAGTGTAGCTCTCACATAAACCTCTCCCTTGCCCACCATTACAATTCTCAGTCCCAGGCTAAGTCTAGGTCTCCAGTTGAGTACAAATGTCAGTGGGATTTGGAAAAATCCTTTAAATAGATTTTTATTGGTTTTTAAGAACAGGGTTATTTTGTGTTAATAATGGGCATACATTAGGCTTTAGATAATTGCTTTATGTAACTTAGAGTTTTGGCTTTCAGCTAAATAAACACTCTGTGTGTTCACAGGTGTATTGTCCTCAAGGGCACTCTGCTTTTAAGGGTGGCAGCTGTTGCCAAGGTGTTGCTGATACAGTTCTGCATATAATTTATTGGAAACAGGTGCTGGCTCATGATGAAGATAGACAGGAAGCTAAAGCAGACAACATGTTTAACCACCATTAAAAAAGTTCAGGTTCAGAGAGACAATGTGTCTGAGATGTTTGATGGAGGTTGCCAGTATCCCAGTGCAAGTTTAAAAGCTCCTGAAAAATCACCACGAGGAAGAAATTGTACATGAATTTCAAGCGTCCCCACCTAATGAGTGCCTGATGCTGCACTGCCCAGTTTAATTGATGGCATGCGAAACTTTCAGTTTGCATAAGGCTAGCAAAAATGATAACGTGTTCTCTTTGGGTTGTTGCTAAACATCACTTTCAAATGAGGTAAGAATGGTTCGTTCACACTAATCTGGACAGAGGTTGGGTCTACAACATGTTCCCTTGGTGCTCAAAATACTTACCCAGTTTCTAGCTACAGGCTATTCAGTGTCAGGAAGAGGCCAGGGTTGGAGTCCACGGTTCAGGTTAGGACAGAGAGGCAGGACACAGGGACTAGAGGGGGCCAGGGTGTCCTCCCTCAGCCTGGTGCCCTACTGTGGTGGGCGCAGGTCAGCAGGTGAAGGGACCGAGATGGGGGCCCCAGGGTGGAGTGGGAAGGAACAGAGTCTCATTCCCTCACCGCCCAGAACCATGCTATGGTTTAATCCTGCTTTCTCATTCCCCAGTCAAAATGCATGAGACGGGGCACTCAAACTCTGAGAGTTTCTTCCCTGTGAACAGGCATCTGTATATTTTCCCAAGTAATCTCGAGTCTGATCGGCGTGCCACATACTACACATGTGCAATAAATATGCATACTAAATACAGCAGACAACGAAGCTGTTAAAAGTGCGTGCACAGTTTTTCAACCTCAAAACCTAAATATCTTGGCCATTTACATGTTTAAAAATTGCCCAAAGGCATCAGACCACATTACGGACTAACGGCCTGCCAAATTTCATTTTTGGGAAGGGGAAAGGAATCCACGTCTGAGTTACAACGAACGAATATCAGAGAGGGGGAGAAAGCAACTGAAACAACAAAATTTGGTTAAAAACAGTTTTTGACCCCTGAGGCTGAGGCCTGGTGTGCCAAAATATGTTGACAAAACTTTATACCAACACCAGCGGGCAGACACATTTTAATATCTGCTTTATGAGAAAACTCATTGACGATTTAATGCTTGCATAGATGTGAAAGAATGTTCCGCCGTTGGTGGAAGTCAGAGCATTACCATCCCTAATCCCTACCAGCCGGCGGCCTGCCCGCTCCCTTCCCAAGGGAGAGGGGCTGACGGGCTGCAAACCCTGACCTGCGGAGGGGCTTTTATCACCCTTCCAGCCGCCCGCGCCCGGCCTGAAACACAGGAATTCGGTTTGCATGCTGCTCCAGGCCTTCAACGGAGGTTTAGCATAGGAAAGCAAATAGCTGATGTAAAAATAAACCTTTTATTTTAAAAAAAAAAAGAACCTCTATAAGGCCCCTTTATTTAGAGGGAGACTCACTCAAATAAATACACGGTTAACAAACTTCTATAATGAATAATAATACATACTGTAGCAAGTGATGAAATGCAATCCCACAAAACAAGTGCTGAAATCCGATGATTGATTATCAAACCTACAGGGTAAATAAACCTTTCCCAATTAATAGTGAATTGGGGGGGTGCGTTCCTATAGAAATGCCCCCCAAAGGAAAGCACCCCTGGGAGTCCAGGGAGAGTGGAGTTTTCACGTGAGCAGGATTGGGCTTCCCCACGGCACTGTCCAGGAGAGCCACTAGTGTGGAGGGTGTCGTGAGATGAGCCCAACTGACTGATGGAGAAATATGATTTTATTCAATGGAGGTAATGAATTATCTGAGGCCTGCGTGTCTAAATCTAGAAGAAGCTATTTTTAATTTATTCAAAGGGGAATTGGGAACCAACCTGGTTTCCTTGAATGTGTCTGTTGCCAACAAGCCAGTGGAAGCAGCCCATTCAGAGATATTTTTTTAGTTTTTGTTTTCTAACTTTGGTTTGTGCCCTTATTCTTCTGCAGCCGACAGGGACCGCCTGGTCAAGGGCTTTGCATTGGTTTGGGAAGAGCGCTGGCTACATGTTTGTAACTGGCCCGCTTGCGCTGATGCCTCAGCAGCAGAATTAACAGAATGACGTGCATGAAGTCGCCGCTGGCCAGCTGCACACCCACAGCTCCACCTCCGCACCCCCGAGCAGGATCTTCCTTTGGAAGCAGTGGAAGATATGTCTATCCCAGGTCCCATGAATGCCTCTCTATGACTGCTTTACCCCTGGTCTTGAAATAGGAAAGTTTCCAGGTAAGCAGCCATAACTGTGAGAATTGCACTTTGGAAGTTGGGGAGAATAAATCTTATATCTCCTTGGATAGATAGGACTGTCCATCAAGCCTGCCTGTTTTTGGAATTGTGTCCTGGCTGCTCAGTTGCTTCTTATAAAGGTACCCTAAACTCTATTCTCTATTTGAGGATAAAATAAACACAGCTCACAGCTTGTGTCGTGGCTTGGACTGGGGTCCCCCCCTCATAAAAATGTAAATGTCCACATGGCTAAATATTGTGTCCTCTGCCTCATTTTTGTTCCCTCCCTCCCTACCCATTCTCTCAAAACCCTTGATAATTTGTAATTATTTTGACCCCCTTAACCCCCTTTTCTGTTGTCCATCCCCCAGTGAGGGATTATATGTAGATCCTTGTGATTGGTTCCCCTTTCTACCCCACCTTCCCTCCACCCTCCCAGTATCACCACTCTCACCACTGGTCCTGAGGGGTTCATCTGTCATGTGTTTTCAGTTTCTTTTGTGTGTGTGTGTGTTTCCAGTTTCTATCTGTGCCAGTGTATGTCCTCTGGTCTACCCTGATTTGTAAGGTAGAATTGGGATCATGGTAGTTGGGAGTAGGGGGACAGGACCTTTAAGAACTAGAAGAAAGTTGTATGTTTCATCATTGCCACACTGCACCCTAACTAGCTCATCATCTCCCTGTGACCCTTCTGCAAGGGGGTGTCCTACAGATGGGCTTTGGGTCTCCACTCCACACTTCCCCTCATTCGCAGTGGTATGATTTTTTGGTTCTTTAATGCCTGATCCTTGATCCCATTGACACCTCATGATGACACAGACTGGTATGCTTCTTCCATGTGGGCTTTGTTGCCTCTGAAATAGATGGCCACTCATTTATTTTCAAACCTTTAAGACCCAGATGCTATTTCTTTTGATCGTTGGGCACCATCAGCCTTCTTCACCACCTTTGCTTATGCACCCACTTTGTCTTCAACAATCGTGTTAGGAAGGTGAGCATCGTAGGGTGAGCATCATGCCAGTTTAATAGAGCAAAGTGTTCTTGCATTGAGGGAATATTTGAGTGGTGACCCAATGTCCATCTGCTACTTTAATACCAAACCTTTAAATAGATCTATTTAGATAGATCTATTTTCCCATAATCATATGTAAATATATTTACATATGCACATGCCTGTATTTAGACCTTTATAAATGTCCTTTGCCTCCTAGTTCTCACCTGTTTTTCCTTTTATTTTCCTTGTCCCACTATCATGCTCAGCCTTTATTTGGATTTCAGTAATTTCTCTCAGTTACATCGTCCTTGATCAAGCCCTACCAGGTCTCTTACACTCTCTTCACCACTGAGTTTGGATCAGTTGTTGTTCCCTTGTCCCTGGGCTTGTTAACACCACTTCCTTTTTCCCACCTCCCCCTGCCCCTTGTCCCCCTGGAACCATTGGTTCCATTGTTTTCTCCTCCACATTGTTTATCCAGCCTATTTTATCTAGATAGACCTGCAAAGATAATAATGTGCACAAAAACAAGACTGAGCAAAACAAAGCAACAACAACAAAAAGAAAACAACAGTAAAAAACCAATGACAAAAAAAGAGAAAAACTTGTAAACATTTCAAGGTCTGTTTATTGACTGTGTTAGTCTGGGTAGACTAGACAAACAAATTCATAAACATGTATGTGTATATAAGGGAGAAGTTTATATACAAGAGCAACTATACATTAAGAAAACATCCCAACTCAGTCCAGTCCAAGGTCATAAGTCCGATACCAATCTCTAAGTCCTCTTCAGATTCAGGAAACACATGCAATAACACCAGGACAATCACAGGCCAGTGAGTACAGAGTCTTGTGTATCCAGTGGTGATAGAAACATCTCAGCACTGGTGGAGATCTCTCTGTGGCTTCTCAAGCACTGGTAGGACTCTCTACATGGCTTTTCCAGCTTCAGAGTAAACCCATGTTTACTCAGGATAAACCCATGTGGCTGACTCCAGGAGAAGCCAGCCTCGTGTCTTGTCAGTAGAGCATCTCCAAGAGACTGAGCCATAAGTGTGTCACCTTCAAGGGGCAAATACAGCCGGATTTCCCAGAATTCTCAGGAGAAAGCCATGCCCACACAGAGGTCTCATTAGCTATCTCCAGATTGACAGGCTGGACTCCACCCCTGTGCTCCCAATCCTGAAATTGACATGAGAATACATGACTGCCACCTTGATCTTTGGGAGTATTTTCCAGTGGAGTCTGATGAGGTGCCATGCCCTGGCCCCAGAGCCTATTTTTGGTATTCCCTTGGGACTTCCTTGCTCTGCTCCCCTTGCAGTTCTGCTGCATGCCCTTCGTGCTTCATCCGAGGGTGGCAGGATCAGATTGGGCACAATTCACACATTCCATTTACATGGTTGTCCCCTCTAGGGCTATGGATCAGTGAGGGAGATCTTGTCTCATAGTGGGGTCTCCCCTATGGTCCTCTCTGTACTGGCTCCTCTGAGCAGGGCTATCTTCCTCAAGGCTTGGTGGGCCAGCATGTGCTCCGCTTTCTCTTGTCCTCCTCCATTTGCCCCCATGTGCTCTAATCAGACATGTCCTTCTCCCTGAGCTGTTGCTTCAGTGCTGTCTACGTCGTTGGCATTGAGGCCAGCTCCCCAGACCTCTCTACAGGTGAAGACCCCTCACATGCACATACATCTTTAATAATTGTGTTGACATATCATTATCTATCATATAATTCAATAGTTCAGTCATATTAACACGAGTTGTACAATCATCACCATAATCAATTTTAGAACATTTTCTTCTTCTTTGAACTCATTGTTACTAGCTTCCCAACTTCCCCCCAACCTCCCTGCCATACTCCATAGAGACCATTAACCCAGTTATTCTCTCTATAGACTTACCTACCCTGGATTTTATATACAGGAAAACATACAAAAACAACAACAGGAAGCTGTCAGTAAAAGAAATGCATCAATCAAAAAGAAAGCAGAGAATATTACAAAAAGGAATAAATTTAAAATGGGCTTAAAAGACGATCAAATGATAGGATGTTATACTCTAACCTACATGCATCTGCAATAATCCAGTTTCCAAATCACTTTGCATAGTGGCAAGACCATTCAAGTCTATGATCATAGGAGATTCACCTGACACTTAATCCACATGAATGTTCTCCTTCATTTAAGAAAAGGGGTGGTAGCAGGGGTGGGGGATCTTTAAAATTGGACAAAAGGGAGCAAATAATAAAATATTACCTTTTAATCATATTGCATCTGCCATCAACTTTAAGATGCTCTTTGTCTGATAAGAAGGCTAATCACCTCCCTCAATGATGGTCGGAAGGGATTCACCAGAAGTTTAACCCATGGAGGGACCTACAAATGGATTGGGGGCTCTGTTCTCCATAGCTTTTGAAAACTGGGTGTTCACAATTCAAGTTCTGATACCATTCTTTCCTTTGGATTTGGATTTAATGACTGTCATTCTATGGATCACGCATGTTGGTTTGTTTTTTCCATGTGGACTTAGTTGATAGTTCACTGATACGGCTGCTGATTTGAAGACAAATCTTTAACCAGCACCAAATTCCATAGCTTTACAAAATGACTACATTGAAGCATTCAAAATAAGTGACAGTAGAACCCCAGTACTTGAGTGCATCAGTACTTGACATAATCCAGGTTTGACGAGAAATATTGAGAAAGTATTTATCGAAGCTCAAACAAGACATCAGAATCTGACCAGACACACGTGATTGTTATAAACAAAAGCAGTTTGTGTTTTGATCACTCACTGTTTAGTACATTTAAACCTTTTGCGGGTGTGTTCCAAGTGTTTTGCTATGATTTTCTTAATTGTTGTGGCTTTTTGTACTGTTTTTAGATTTTAAAAAAAGGGTCCTAAGAAAGGTTTTTTTTTTTAGACAATCATCATGATAAAGAACTGGTCAACCATGTTATCAATATTGTTGATGATGAATTAGTAAGCCCGTTTAGGAAACAGTGAAGGAGATGCCAACAGTGGACCACATTAGACAAATTTTTCTTTAGAGAAAGATAGTCAGGTCCTAGAGAAAAAAGGCAAAGAAGGGGAAAAACTCCTGAAAAACAGCTACCAGTTGATTTTAGGGTAGGGACTTCCCCTTCCCAACAATGACTCTCCCCATCCCTCCTCTCCACACCTGTATCCAGAGATTCAGATCTCAGCCTCAAGGTATGGGTCATACTATAGTTGTTGAAAACTTTGCTAATGTGTTTTTTGGGGGGGGGGGCATCACTGCCCTCTGGTGGTCGTGGGAGCTACCCAGTGCTGCTTCTGGAGAGCTGCCGCTGGATTTGAACCGCCAAGCCCACAGGCTGAGTCCCGCACTCAACCACTTACACCACTGGGGCTCAGCCCCGTTGTGTTTTTATTTAATTATATTAATTCAAACTTATTTACTTTGAAATTTCCATGGCATGTTTTGTATAAAAAGACAAAGTTAGGGTAAAAAAATTGGTGGTTCAGTTTTTTTAGTTATTTCTTATGGAAAACATTGATTTGGAACTCAACTGCATCACACCTCCATGCTCCTTCTAGAGCAGGTTAGTGTTGAGGTCCAAGATCCTATTGTATATGTCACCTGATATTTAATTTTTTCTGATACTAACTCTGAGATGGCTTTGAGTCATCCAACTCAACTGTCCTGCCGATCAACAGAAGCAAGTAACTAGGAGGTCTGGACTTCTTCTCTATTGCTAAGTATGTGTGGGTTTTGTTCCCTTGAAGAAACTTTCTCAAGACAGATATGTTCCAAGTATGACAGGAAGTGGTGATGACTAGTTCTCCTGGGGACTTGGGTGATCTCCCAACAGGTAAGTGACAGAAGCATGTAAGCTCTGATGCATATTTAAATCACGTGGTTCTGTGCATTGACATTTTGCCTCTAGGACTTGTGCAGATTCTTGCATTCTCTGAGCCATTTGCTCGTGAATCCTATGAGAGTGAAAATGGAACGGGCAGTGCTCTGAACAGTGGCTGCATGAAAACCACCAGGATGGAGATGAATCTTCAGGGAGCTTGCTTCTCTAGCCAGGCACTTTGCTCGCTCATTTTAAACCCAGCAGCAATCCTTTGCAGCAATTATTATTATTTTGGGTCCTAGAAGGTTATAGGTGGTGACACTTTGTTTCATATCGTTTGGCCACGTCATCAGAAGACACCAGTCCCTGGAGAAGGACCTCATGCTTGGTGAAACAAAGAAGGTGGCTCTCAGTGAGCTGTCTTGATGCTGCAGCTGCCACACTGGGCTCAAAGGCAGCTGTGATGAGCAGGGCATGGGGGTGGGGGTGGGGCAGCCGTCACTCTGCTATTAGTAGAGTCTTTGTGAATCAGCACGGACTCCATGCCACACACCACCAACAACCACATGGGAGGTGACACTGAGACACAGCACCAAAGGGGTAGGGGGGCGGGTTGGACACAGACTTTGAGCTCAGGAGGACTGGTCTGCAGATTGCCCCCGACCTGCTGTTCTGTAGGATGTCCCAGGAACATCTGCAGAGTGCTGGTGTAGGACCCTGGGCCAGGAGTGCCCCATTTCCTCTTGGAGTTTTCTTCTCACCCACCCCCTGGCCCTCATCACCAGCTCATCCCGTGGAAAAGCTAATGCTCCCTCTCTTGCCAAGTCCAAGTTTCAGGGGCCATTTGAAATGGGGGAGTCCAAAAGGCCAGGGAGGAGGCTGAGGCTTCCTGGAGAAGGGGCCCAGGGAAACTTGGAAGCAAGGCTGGAATGAGTCAATCAGTCAGCAAGTATTTATTTAGTGCTAGGCAGCTTGGGGGATACAGAGAAATTATAAGACGCCATCCGGTCCCTGGCTGGATTTCTGGCGAAGTTCCTCTCTATAAGAACCAGGCCTGGAGCCGAGGCCTGCCCAGCTTGTGGAAGACTGCCACGGCTGGGAGTGGGCTGCCCTGCCTCTGTGAGGAGCAGCGGGGGGTGGGTGGGCGAGAGCCAGCAGGTTGGGTCCCTGTCTCAGCTCCACTGCACACCACGAATAAGTGAAGGCACCTCCCTGAGGCTCAGTCTCTCCAAATGCAAGTGCCCGGCTGAAGAGCGGGGGCGTGGGGGCGGGAGATTGACGACAAGCTGGTATAAAGAATGTCTCTAGTCCAGTGCCCCGAATGCCCAACAAAAGTGGGCTCATATTAAGAAGGCTTATTGTGTGAACCAGTAGAGGGAGGGAGGTCTGACTCTAGTCTTTGTGGGGAGAGCAAACTCTGCACCCGTGAGCTGAGAGTCCCTTGCGCTGCTTCTTCCATGTTCTGTCTTGGTGCTCCTCTTACCAGAGCTGGCGGGAGGGTGGGCGGGGTGGTCTCCTGGGAGCACCCTGACTCGAGCTGGGAGTTGGAGAGGGCTGATACTCTGGAAAACTCCAGACGGCCGTGGGCAGAGCAGTGGCTAGTACTTGATGTCCTTCAGCAAGGCAGTTGGGCGGTGCATCCTGCACAGCTCTGTGAAAGACCCGGGCGATAAGGAATTGAGCCCCGCCGGGGAGACCAGCTTGGGCTTCCTGGTGTTGGCTCCGCCCACTTTCCTATTGCCTGTCTCTCCCTGCTCTACCCCATTTCCTGCGATCACTCCCCCATCAAATCATCTTGTCTCAGGCCCTGCATTTGCAGGGGGCGGGCAGCCCAAGCCAAAACAAGAGCTTCCCGAGGCCCTTGTGTAAAGGGGGCATTGCCAAATTTCTCTGAGCCTGTGTTTCCCCAACTGTAGAATGAGGACACTTTCTGGTTGGGGGTTCACAGGCTGGTGTGAAGGTCAAAGGGAACATTGTGTAGAAAGTGCGTGGACAGTGCTGGGTGCTGCAAGCCCTTGCTCACAGTGGGCATCACTCCCGGGAGAGACCTCCAGTGGAAGAGGAATCACAAGAAGCTGATGTCATGGGTGAGGTTCTCAGGAAAACCCAAACGGAGAGGAGGAGAAGGAAAGGAAGCCAGGGGATGCAATGACTTTACAACGGAGGGTCACATTGTTCCAGCTTCCTGGGGAGAACTCTGGAGAGAGTATGGGCACATTCATCAGGCCTCTGTGGTTAAAACTGGACATTTAGTTTTGACCTTTCTCATTCTTGGCTGGTCAAGGGCTGCCTGCCTCTTGGTGTTTTCAGACACAGTAGGCTCCAGGCTCAAGGACAACCTTGTCACAGAGACTCCAGGGCCGGCTGCAGAGAGTGCAGATACGAGGGAAGCTGAGAAAATGAGATGGAGATCCCAGGAAAGAGGGGCCAGGTACTGACCAGACACCTACAGGATATTCGTGTAGTTGTTGTTATACCTGTTCTACTTTTGTTCAAACAAACGAGCAAATAAATCTTGCACTATCTTAGGACCACTAGACCTGTGCATTTCCAAACCACCCATCGCCTGCACATTCCTAGACGTGGTTTCCTGGACTGGTCTTCTTTAAAAGTCACAGATTGTCTTTGTCCCTGTGATGCTTCCCCCAAGCCAAGCCCATGGCCATCCTGAAAAAAATTGTAACATAAGATGGAATTCCCAAGATTGTAACTCCTCACAGGAACTTGTAGCCACATCTTTTCCTCACAGATCGACTGGTGGATTTGAAATATCTGAGGGACCGTCGGTAGAAATGTCAATGAGGGGGTTTGCTCTGAGGATATGGAGCTCAAGAAAGGCAAGGAGGTGAGACCCTAGATTTCAGTCAGATTCTCTCTTCCTAGAGGATACGTCTGTGGCGTGACCTGGACCACTCATTGGATCTTTGAGGAGGAACAGGTTCAAAAGATCTCTTTGGCCCTCTCTTTTCATTGCTTTTTAACAATGCTCATGGCAATGCTATTTAGAAAAATATTGTCAGGAGAGCATCCCTCTTGAGGAGTATGCTCTTGGTAGGGTAAGAGGCTACTTTCCATATAGAAGACCTAGTGAACTGAGAGGGGACATCAAGACCGTCATTCCTGAAGAGAGCAAAGGTCATTAAAGAGACAGGAGAAAAGAAAAGATCCATGTGTATGTCAGAGGAGACTCTGAAACGTGCTATTAATTGTTGAGTAGCGAAGACAGATGGGAAGAAATGATGACGTCAATGAGCTAAACAGGAAATTTAAAGGGGCAGCTCTAGGAGACAAAATACTATATTGAAAGAGGCAAAGATCTAGAATTGGAAAACCCAAAAGGAAGAACAGGCTTAGAATATCTTAAACTGTAAGAACTAAAGAAAAGATTCAAGCCTTGAGTTGCCACATTGAAAGATTCTAGGGATAAAATCTTGAATGATGCAGGAAGCACGGAAGGTCAATGGAAAGAATACAGAGTCACTGTACCTAAAAGAACTGGGCAGCATGCCACCATTTCAGGAGGCAGCACATGAACAAGAAGGAATGTACTGAAGGAAGAAGTTCTCACTGCACTGAAAGCATTATCCAAAAACATGGTTTCAGGGAATGATGGAATGCCTTTGAAATGTTTCAGCGCTTGATGAAGCACTGGAAGCACTCACTCATCCATGCCAGGCCAACTGAGAGGAAAAGAGGGGCTCTCTCGGGGGAGCCCAGGAGAAGGCATTTAAGGGACAGCCCAAGAGAGAAGACCTGCAACGGGGGCTAGGAAGGTTCAGTCAAGGAAGGGTTAAAGAGGGAGTCATAGAAAATGGGCAAGGGCAGTGTTATCAGAACCCTCCAGGCCCAGAAGTGAGATAAGAACAGGCCTGTTCTCATGGAGTTGGGTCCTGTGGAGGCCACTGGTGATCCTGGTGCGAACTCTTTTGGAGTGGTGATGGAAAAGCACTTGCGCAGCAGTAAGTAGAGAGAAGTTAGAAAACACAGGTACCCTTCTTCCCACTGCATCCAGATCTCGACCTCAGAGGGAGTGAGTAATCCTCTACACACTACTCCTCAGCCCACCCATTCCCAGCATCTCCACCAGCTCTTGGTGCCTTTTCATCTCAGGGCCACTGTGTGTTCTTGTCCCTGTGCATGAAACAGTCCCATCATTCTTCTCAAATGTCAAACCTTTCCCATTGGGAGCTCTTTTGAATTCTCAGACTCTCGTTGACTTCTAAGATTTGGTTAGCTTCTTAGGTTCATATGAGTTCTGTTATTGTCCTTAAGACCACTCCTTGAAGTTTGTGATTGTCCTTCCTTTCTTTGGTCTCCCATCCAGCTATCTCACCCAGTAATCTCTGCTTTTGTGGTTTCATCCTGCTGCTTTATATGGTTCTCTCTGGAAACCTGGTCACTGGTCACTGTACTGTGTCCTTGATGAGTAGTCTCTCCTCCAACCCTGAAGAACGAGACTCAGCATTCTAAACCTTTCTGCTTCCTTTTCCTTATTCTGCTAATTAAAATCAGACCAGAATGTCAGCTCCTTTCCTCCACAGTTCCTCTGTTTCACGTGCTGTTCTATTGCTGGGTTTGCAGTGTGGTCAGCTTGGTGGTGGGCAGTTTTAAGGGGGCAGTTATTCAGCCTGAAGGCCAGCGTCATCAGAGACAGATAGCTGAAACCAATCCACCATCCAGCTGTCAGAGCCTTAGGGAAACTTCAGTTACAAAAAACATGGACATCACGGGTGATGTTCTTAAGCTTCTCAAAGTGTAGGTCTCATCTGGAAATTTTCAGAAAGATTGACCATGTGATGTGTTCTATGTTACATAAGCCATGCTCAGCACTCCTGCTTTTGTTCCCAGACACTCTACAAAAAGCTTCACGACATTTCTCCCCAAAGTATCTGGAGCCCTTATGGAAAAATCTTCTCCAAACATTCATGCATGTGCTCCCAAATGAAACATGTGAGCCTTTCCCTTTGCTTCCTTCTTTGAACCCGCACATGGGAATAGGATAGCGTGCTCTCTGAAGACTCCGTTAGTCCTTTGCCTGCCCCCATGTCAGGTGGTAATCGCCTCTTTAAAACATCGCCATTAGGGCAGTAAAGAAGATTTATGAATATTAATTCTTTTTATAGTAGGTCATAATGTGAGCTGGAAAACAAACAGAGTATGGTTTCATTCCACTGCTTCACTGCAAACAAGAATGGGGTTTGAGTGTTGTGGAAAATATTAGCTGGAGATGCTGGGTTGAAAACCAATTTATTTAGAAGGCTATGACCATAACTTGCGAGACATTCTGGGTTTGTGGAGAGTGTTCTGGAGGGTAAGGGCCATGGATTTTATAGCTGCTGTGTTGTTTATAATCAGCAGCATTCTCCACAGGATTTTGAAGATAGAGTTTCAAAATACAAACCACTAAACCCTGAAGTGGCTGATGCTTAAGAAGAAGGACAAGTCTCTTTCAACTGTGCTAGAAACTTCAATAGGAAGGTTGAGTTTCTTTCCTGGTTCTTCACATCCGCACAAACCCAGCATGGCCTCAATTTCCATCCTTTCCCTAGGACCGAGTTTTCAAAAGTCACCGGGGTTTTCTTTGGTGATAAATGCAGTGACCTCTCTGTTCCATCCCTGTAGCGTTTGACATCTTGACCTTGTCTTTCCTGGCATGCACTCTTCTTGGTGTCAGCAAGGAAAACCCTTTAAAGATCATGTGACCGCAATTAAGAGGACAGCTCTGGACTTGACCTGGTTGCCAGGGTTAAATGTGAGCTTCATCTTGTATGAGCCGTGTGAGTTTGGGGCAGGATAGCACCATCAGGGGTTGGCACAGCTTCGAAGGATGCACTGATAAGCCCTTGGAGTGGAGAAGAGTGTTGCCACCCTCTGGCCATCTCAGTGTCTTGTCTCTGTAACATAAAAGAGACCTGGGCTTCAGGTGGACAATCAATATGTGTTGAGTGAAGGAAAGCATGTTTGAATGAAAGACTAGCACTAAAATAACAATATAGTTGAACTATTTCTATCTCAAGATGTGGTCGAATTACCTTGCTTCATTGAAAACCTCTTTCTGGCCACCAGAAAAGAATTTTGAAATATGCCAATTCTTTTCATTTTCTGATTTAGCTACTTGCTAGCCTGCTGGAGGTAGTTTGACCAATGTCCTTGGAAATGACCACCCATTTAGGTGAAACTCATGCTTAAAACTAATAATGGAAATGCTTACTTAAGAGCCGCCATACATACTGTTCCCACTAAGAACAACTACATACTCTGAAGAGTATGTGTACACGAACATGGCCTGCAGGGTGCAGACAATCTCCTACTGACTGCGGGACCTGAGAATTGGGCAACCTAGAAATGCCACCCTAAAGGGGGAAAAGAGCCCCAATAAAAGCTATGTGGGAAACATTGGACAAAACATCCTACTCCAGCCAAACACCACAGAAAAAAACAGACACTTTCCCCCAGAACATACACACACACACACACACACACACATTCTTTTGAGCAAAGGACAAGAGAGTCCTGTGATATCGCCCACCAGGCTGTATAACACGGTGCCCCCTAATCCCACTTCCTGGGTGTTCCTGGTGGTGTCTGAGGAGTCTGAGCTGGGAGTTGTATCCATGCTGGGTGCTGATGAGGGCTTCCTTCCCCCACTCATGGTGCCAGTACCACACTCAGCACTAGTAAAGCTACCTACCCACTGTTTCAGCTGAGACCAAGAGAGGAGCAGCAATGAGAGACTTCTGCCCCTCCCACTAGAGTGCTACCCAAAGGGGCTAGTGCGAACTCCCCGCCCACCCTCCAGCTTCCAGCTTTAGTGAGGCAGCCTTCCTCCACTCTTGTGTCAACACTGGCCAATGGTGTCCACAGCACCAAACGGTGAGCCTGGACTTCCACTCCTGCCTGGCATTCAAGAGGCAGTGTCTTCTGCCAGTGCAATGTCACAGAAAATCAACTAAACTAAGATTATTATGCAAGCACAATAATCAAGATCACATGGTATTACTGGAAGAATAGAGGTGTTGGCTCTCTGAAAAAGAACTGAGCACCTGCAATATTGTCTCGTAAGGATAGCTAACTTTTGAGCAAGTTGCAAAAGGCATTCAATAAAGGAAGAACAGTTTTTTCAACAAATGGTACTGAAATAGTTAAACATCCATAGGCATAGCAAAACAGAACAAGATCCTGATCTAAAACTGACTCGTAGGTCCCAGTCTTAAATGTGAATCAGTAGGGTCTAAGATTAGGCATAAAGGCAGGTTTGTCACCAAAGCAATACATAGTAGGGAAATTGGTAAATTGGACTGAACTGCATCAAAATTTTTAAAAAACTGTGTATATGTGTATTACACATATAATATGTAACACATATGTATTGCACATAAAATAAAATTGTACATATATAATAGGTAACATGTAATAATATAACATACATATGTAATGTATATATGAAGGGTACAAAAAAAAACAAAACCCAAATCTGGAATTGCACTAGGCAGAATGGAGCTTTCTTAGTATGCATTTCCCCCACAGGAAAGCATGGAGGAATTCACTCTGGATTAGTGCACACAGTGGCATTAGCTGGGAAGGTTCTCTCTCATAGTGAATTTTTTTCATAAAAATAGTTTTGCTTGAGCCTTGTTTATTGTGATAGCTGATTTAAGAGAACATATCGAGGCTGTGAAATTTGTTTCCTGCTCAGAAAAAATGCTGCAGAAACTGTTGTGATGTTGAACACAGCTTATAAGGACAGCACTGTGGGGAAAACCCAAGTGTACAAGTGGGTTTTCTCATTTCAAAAAAAGGTGAAATGGAGCCCCGGTGGCGTAGTGGTTGTGCGTGGAACTGCGGCCCACTGGGATGGAGGTTCAATTCCAGCAGTGGGGCTGGGCCTCCTTCTCCCACCACCGGAGAGCAGTGATGTCAAAAAAAGGTGAAATGTCAGTTGGTGGCAAACTTCATTCTGAATGCCATCAACTTCCAGAACCAATGAAAATATCAATTTATAGTGTATTTGGAGTTTGTTCCACCATGTCAGACTATTAATCAGACTTTCAATTTAGAAGTTCTGAAAAGATTGCCTAACAGTGTGTGACAAAAAAAGACCTGATTTATGGCAGACAGAGGACTGGTTTTGCCATTGGGACAATGCACCTGCTCACATAACCATCTTAATGTGCCATTTTTTGGCAAAAACCAGCATGGCTTTCTTGCCCCACACACCCAACTCACCTGACCTCACTCCATGTGACTTCTTTTTGTTTCCATGACTGAGGAGGGACATGAAAGGACAGAAATGTGATGACGTAGAAGAGGCAAAGAAAAAAGTGGTCAAAGTATTGTCAGCCATACAAACAGATAAGTGTGAAAAATGTTTCCAAGAATGGAAGCACAACTTTGACAAATGTTTTAGGTGTAATGAAGAGTGCTTTGAAGGTGATAAGGTTGTTTGGTGTAATATATATATATATATATATATATATATATATATATATACACACACACGTGGCTTTAGGGGAATTCTTGTGTGTGTGTGTGTGTGTGTGTGTGTGTGTGGCTGGAGAAGGGTTCTTTTTAGGGATCTTTGTGTGGAAGGAAGCACTCTCAGTATCTTAGTGGTGATAGCAGACAGTACTATTGCACCATGGTACCAGTGGGGTAGATGAGGTCAAAGATCTAACGTATCTCTCTATCATGTGTAACTACCTGTGAAGCTATAATTCTCTCAAAATAAAAAGTCATGAGCAACAATAGCAACAAAAAGCACTTCAAATCAAGATAGAATGTAACTATATTTGGTGGTTCTTTGCTTCACTACATTAATCAACTTCTCATTTTTGATAATGCACTTGAACATCAGCTGAGAGTTAAGATGTCTGGCTTTATCCAGACTCTCTCTGCTTTTCATTCTAGCCCCTTTAGGAAAAAGTAATAACCGCTTCTCCCCCACCACCCAGAGGTTCCTTCAGCCCTCTGCTGCCCAGCAGGCCTGCTTCAACTTCTGGTCTTAGTTCCCTGAGCAGAGCCCCTAGTCCCCTTTGCATTCCACACTGGAAGGGCCACACCAGCTCTCCCCTTTTTATCGTCTTACCCCTTTCAATGAAGGTTGTTGAGAAAGCAGGCAAGTTTAAAATGATGGCACAGTTACAGCATTCACACTAGAGCCAAAACAGAGAAGGAATACTATCTGGGGGGGAAGGGGGGGCGGTGAGGAAATGAACAACCAGTAAAATTCATGGGAACTTCAACACTAGTAACCATGCACTTAAGACTGGTTTGCTGAAGCCTTGCTGTTGGTCCTCATCTTTGGAGCAGAAAACCTTCAGGAGCATCCATACAGTGTGGAAATAGGCTGCATGAGAAGTGGTGTTTCTTCAGAGGGAGGCCTTGACACAGAGCCATGGATGGACTCATTCTGTTTCTTGATCATTTATCACTCCTTCTACTATGTTACCCATTTCAAATGGAGGCATTAGTGAACTATTTCCCCCAGTGAACTATTTCTGGGTTGCTCATTTCCCCGAGTTTCCTGCTTACACCAATAGATCATGTCAAACTTCTGGCATGATAACAATTGACAGTTGGAGTGGATTCTCTCAGGCAGAGTACAACATTTTGGAAACCTGCAAGCAAAGCTTATCATTGAAGGGTGCACATGATCAACCCCAGAGTTTGCAGTCAGTGTTTAGCTTCACTCAATTGAGTTGATACTCAAAAGCACTTACCCTCTGACTCCACTCCATCAATAGACAGCTTAATTATTTACATTTGTCTGCATTCTGGCAAAAGTCCATTGCTAGTATCTTAAAAAGACTAATATCTGATATCTGTGGATAGTTCAAAGTATCCAGGTATCTTATTCATGTACCTAATATTACTATTATGAAACTCAACTGAGATATTACCTACAACAAATAAAACTCTGTTTGGTTATTGTCATCATTATCAGCATGCTCCCATCTCATTGGGGTATGTATGAGACAGGGAAGGAGGGGAGGAGCTGATGCTCTGAAAGTTTCTTCAGAAACCACAGCTACAGCCTTCTTTGTAGGCTCCTTGATGTCTGTTAACCCATGTACTATCTTTCTCCCTGTTCTCCAAGCCAGTTTATGGCCATGGGTAGTGGGAAGAGTTTACAGTCGGGATTTGGTTGACTAAATGAAGAATTGGCCTCACCTGGCTGAGTCCCTCTGGTTTCTTTGGAAGTTCAGTGGAGGTGGAGTGAGAGAAGCTCTCTGTTCTCGAAGTTTCTGCTTCCAGATCTCTCATTCACTGCCACCAAATGTGTCCATTCTGATTCTGAGCAGCCCTGCAGGACAGCTCAGAATGATACCCAGGTCTCTGAGGCCATCGGTCTTGATGGGAGCAGAAAACATCACCTTTCTCTGGATGTGTGAATTCCTGCTTGGCAGATCGGGCTTTCTGGAGTGTGAAATTAATGGAGGTGGGATTATTCATAAATGTTGCCAATCCTTTTGGAATTTGCTAAGTTTGTTAGGGAAGAAGGACTGAATCATGGGACCAGGGAGGGGCTGAGTGAAGCCATTCTCCTCACAGTCTCTAGGACCAGAAGTAGCACCAGTGCATCCCTCGGAGAGGCAGTGGCGGAGGGCACGGGAAGGACAGCAACCCTGGTCTGGCGACAATGAAGGGGAGCATGTTGTAGTAGCTGCCTTCAGAGAGGCCTGATCAGACCCTGTGTACAAATGATCTGGAGCAGCACTGGGGACACCAGAAGCCCTCAAGAGTGTCTGATCGGGTTGGGACACGGGGTTGTGTCCCCCAAGACCACATCATGGTCATTTGTGAGTGAGACACAGATAACCCCATTTTATCAACCCTGGCTGGAGAGCTATTGTCATTCTGAAAGGACTACCCCATGCTTATCATTTTAGGGGTAGTTATGGCATTTTCAGAATTTTCCAGCAGTGTCTATTATCTCCGAAATGCATACCTTTGTATATATGTATCCACCCTTATCATCCAGAGGATAGCAAGCTTCTTGGTGTTTCTATGATTAGTGTACTACGTCATTCCACTAGTTAGGTGGCAGGTCTGTGTGTCCTCAGTGGCCAGCCTGGACTTCCTCCACATATGCTCTCAGACTGATGGACCTGCCACACCTTGAGTCCCATTTGAGCTTCAGTGAGAATTCCTGATTCTGGCAGGGCCAGTAAGAGGAGGATCACTAGAGGGATAAACCCATGATGTCTAGGTCTCAGCTGAGGAGGAGCCATGTGTAAATTGAGCTGGGGGAGCCAATGAGTGAGGACAGTGACATCAGATCCAAGAAGAAGCTTGAATCATCGCAGCTATCTCCAGAGCCGGAACCCCTAGGCTCAAGGTCCGCATGCAAAGATAGCCAGAGAGTTTCCCTTCAGACCCGACACCTGAGACTAGCCACCCCCCTTCTACCTCCCCCCAACCCGGAAAACAGTCCTCTTGATGCATGGGGGACTGCCAATCTGCTTGCTCAGGACAGCACACATTTCTTGTTTAAAGAGTTTGCCCAGAAAATAAATTTCTTCAAACAGTTTCAGAGCAAAGATTTGCCAGTGCCTGAAAAGGATGGTACAATCACAGAAAAGCTATCAGATGTGGGGATTTGGGCAATTTTTACACTGCAGGCAGTAGAGAGAGGGATTAAGCGGGTGGCATGTAGTGTGTGTTGCCTACAGAGAAGTGGCAAGATTCATTTAGCTTGAAATAAACGGGTCCCATTTATAATTAAACTTTCAAAGCGTTGTCTACTGATTGAAAAACATTATCCCCTGCTCTTGTTTCCAGCCATATTTGGAGCTGATTGGCTAATTTAGGGGCACTGTGCCTTTGATATTTGAATCTGTTGTTCACTTTAACTTTAAACAGACATGCAGGGAAGAGGAAGTTGGGTTGGTGATGTGTTAATTCTGGTTTGTGATTTGCCCCGGAGGAGCTGTGAGAAACCTGCAACTTATTGTGCATGAAGAACTGAAACTGGAAACTGCCACATCTGGTTTGCTGGTTGCTCACCCCTACCTTTTTAAAAAGCAAAATGGCAAACCCTGAATGTTTAAATGAGACACTTTGGTTATAAGGGTTCATTGATCAGGGATAGAAGGCTGGAGGCTAGAGCCCCAGAAAGAAACGTGGAAAAGTTTGGGAAGAAGAGGTATAAATGTCAGTAAATAGATGGAAGGAGAAATGTAAGGCTGTTATGGAATTTCTCAGAAATGTTAGAGACTGTGGCATCCAAATTTCAAAGTTGGCAGGCCAAATCTTCAGGAGCCCCTGCTGGCCAGGCTATTTAGTACCAGTGTGAGTCTCTCCTGGGGTCCTACGATTCAGAAGAAAGACTACTTAATAAAGACCAAAAGATGGTTGTCTTGAGCCTAGGGCACTTTTATCTTCATAAGGCTCTTCCCCCAAGGGAGAAATATGACTGCGTGCATGTTAGAACGACTGCATGCATTGTTTCCTTCTCACCGTGTGCTGGGAATTGCTGTGACGCACAGCACTCCACGCGGACAAGTGCAACTGTCCATAGGGTGCGTATGTCTTAAAACACTCACTCTACCCAGTAACTAATAAAAATAATACTTTTTTACTGTTGAAAAGATGCAGGTAGTGTACAATTCAGTGAAACCAATTACATCAACCCTGTTGTACAAACCTCATTAACAGCTGTTGACAAATTTTTCATCCCCACAAGCCAATCTTCAATGCTATCCTAAGCAATGATTCCCCTTTTCCCTTGTCCTTTCTGCCTCTGACAACCACTATGAAAGTCTGATTGCTGTATATTTACCCACTTGCCACTGCTAATCTGTATTAGTGAAATCATATGACATTTGTCATTTTGTGATTGAATTATCCACTCAGCATAATATTTTCAAGGTTCATCCATGTTGTATCATATATCAGGACTTCAACCTACTTTACAGCCATTGTATGTACACCCCACATCGTGGTTATGTGTTGATGGACATTTGGGTTGTTTCCTTTGGGGGGACAGTGGTGAACAATGCTGCAGTGAACAGTGGTATGCATGTCTCTGTTAGTATCACTGCTTTCATGTCTTTGAGTATGTGAGTATATCTAAGAGTGTCATTGCTGGGTCATATGATATAGCTTCATATTTAAGTTCTTGTGAAACAACAAAATCATGTTCTAGAGTTACTGTACCACTTTCCACTCCCATCATCAAAGGATGAGGTTTCAGATTTCTTTACCTCCTCACCAATATCCATTTCCCTCCATTTAAACATTCTAGTTATCTCTGTGAGGCTGAAATGGGAATTATTTATATTTTTGAATTGCATCTCCTGAATGGGCTATGGTGTTGAGCATACATTCAAGTGTGTGTTGGTTGTTTTTGTATACTCTTTGATGAAGTGTCTTTCCAGGTCCTTTGGTCCTTTTTGATTCAATTGTCTTTTTGTTATTAATTTGAAGGTAGAAACTCTTTATATATTCCATTATATAAAGGTACACATTTCCCTCAAATGTTTTCCCAGTCCTTCAGTTGTTTCTTTACTTAGTAGATAAAAATATTTTCATACAGACAATTTTGATTTTGATAGATCTCATCTATCTACTTTGTCATTGGCTACTTTTCTTTATGGTTGCTTATCTAAAAATCCCTTGTTGAAGACTAGATCCCAAAGCATTCCCCAATATTTTCCGCTTAGAATCCTTTGGTTTTGGAGACTTGATCAGAAAAAAATAAATAAAAAATAAAAATAAATAAATTGAACAGAATCCTTTGGTTTTAAGTCATATACTTAGATCTTTGATTCATTTTGAGTTCATTTTTATATATGGTATGAGGTTTAGGTCAAACTTCAATTGTTTGTGTACCAATACACACAATTAATATAAAAATGTCAATGATGGGCAAAACATCAACATATTTTTTTTTAATTTCTCAACATCTTAAACAAAGTGAATATTAGCAGTAGATCTGAGATCTCTGAAGATCCCAGCTGAGATGCCTGGGCCTGAGACCTGACTCTAGTCCTGTTTCTGCATACTTTGAAGTTCTTCCATACTTTGAAGTGCTAGATACAGACCAGGCCTTTCTTATTCTGTTAACGGTATGAAGGGAAGTGCTGGTTCACAGTGAGGTATGCTTGGCACTGGTGGACCATAAATGTTAGGTAATTTACAGATGACTCTTTCTCTCTCTATCAGAATGTGACCTGTGCTCATTGTTCATTAGAAAATCCCAGCTAGGACATGAGACCATCATTTCACAGGTATTGTTGTTGAGAGAGAGAGACTTAGCAACAAGAAAGCAAAAGAAGAGTGGATGAAAACAATTGATTAGTCGATAGCAATGAACAGTCACCACCAGAGATGCCAGAGAGTCTCCAGTGCGCTCTTCTCATGACTGAATAGACCTCCAGCGTCATCGGGGCAAGGGTCAAGGTGGTACCCAGAAGTCCTGCTGCTGATGTGAAGTCTTCAAGCCACTCTCTCTGGAGCAAGATCCATGTGAGCACTGCTGATATTGTTATTTCACCAACTTATGCATTACTTGATTTTGTTGTGACGAGCATGCTTTGCCATGATAGGGAGGAACACCAGTAAAGTGATGTTTGAACCCCTCCCAGTTGACCTCCATAGAGGGAAAGGCAAGGAAGCTGGGAAACGGAAAGAGCATGAATTTTGGAATTGACCCTGCCATTAGCCTCAGGTGCAAATGGAATGCTCTAGGGTCCCAGGGCGCCAGACTCACCATGAGAGAAAGACGTGCAACAGTCGTAGTAGAGACGGAGGCAGCTCTCCTCTGCTACGGATGGGCTCCATGGAAACCGTGATTCTTTGGGTTTGCTTAGTTTTTAATGGGTCCTTGGGTGAGACAGATAACAACTCTAACATCTGTGGCAATCTGACAATTAAAAAGAATTCCGGAGACTCTGGGAACGATCATGGACAACCAGACTGGTGGAAAATGAGTTCACTTCCCCTTGCTGTGATTTGCAAACCTACAGTTCTCTCTGTCTGCCCCCACTGCCCTCCTCTCCTCGCTTCTTTTCTTGTTTTTGGTTTTGCCTGTTCTTCATTTTTTCTTTTTTCTTTTATACATGATTTTATTGGGGATCATGCAGCTCTTATCATAATTCATACATCCATCCATTGTGTCAAGCACATTTGTACATTTGTTGCCATCATAATTTTCAAAACATTTTCTTACTACTTGAGTCCTTGGTATCAGCTCCTCAGTTTTTCCCTTCCTCATTTATAATTATAAATTATCACTTTTTTCATGTCTTGCACTGCCCAATGTCTCCCTTTGCCCACTTAATCTGTTGTCCATCTCTCTGGGAGGAGGTTATAGTCAGTCATCAGACTGGACTGGAAAACACTTGTAAAGGTCAACAAATAGATCTTAAACTATTTATGGACTTTTCTTTTTTTGTCATTGGCTTTTTGGTGTTGCTGTTGGATTTATTGTTTTATTTTCTATTGTTGCTTTTTTTTGCTCTTGTGTTTGTGCCTATTATTATCTCTGCCTGTCTATCTAGATAAGATAGGTGGGATAAATAAGCCTGAGGAGAAAACAATGGGAGGACAGTTCCAGGAGGCACATGAAAAAGGTGGAGGTGGCAGAAAGGAAGTGGATATTAACAACAAGTGATCCCAAATTGATGGTGAGAAGGGTATAGGAGGCCTGATAGGACTTGATCAAGGGCACTGTAATGGAGAGGAATTACTGAAACCCAAATGAAGGATGAGCATGATAGTGAGACAAGAGGAAAGTTAAAGGAAACAGATGAAGGAAGTAGGAGGCAAAGGGTATTTGTCTTTTCTTAACATGCTCCATGGCCTCTTATCTGCTCCCAGCTAGTCTCCTGTCTTTGCCTGCTGTTTGTTTGAGGGTTTGTTTGTTTGTTTGTTTTGTTTTTCACCACTTAGCTTTGAGAGGTTCCTTTAACATTACTTAAAGTCAAGAGCCTATAAATCTTGTCACTTTCCTGCTGTTAAAAACAAAAAATATAATTTCCAGGTCAATTTTTCTCTTTCCCATACTCAGCCAGTTTGGCCTCAAGTCACTAAACAATGAATAGTGTTTTTTTTTTTTTTTCAATGCTATGGAGAAAGGGATGGAACTTAATGAAAAGAAATCACTGACAATAAGAATGAATAGCCCCCCACTTTTAACCCTTTGAAAGTGACTTTTTAATTCAAAAGTATCTTTTTACTCTAGACAAAGCCAGAACAAAATAAGTTAACATTCCTTGAGCACCACAATGTAGGACTTAGCCTAGGATTTATCAGGAAAATTTTTCAAAATGAGATTCCCTATTCATGTTTTCAGGTGAGGATTATAATGTCCCAGTAGTTTAAAGAAAAGTGCATAAGGTAGGTGCTTGCCTGATGCAAGCAGGTAAATAGATATGTAGTTGGATACCACGTGAGATATTACTGGTTCTACACTTAATAGTGATGTGGAATTAAGAAGATGTTGCCCGATACGCACCATGCTCAAGTCCTAAAGAGGAAAATCATGACTCCCATAGAAGTCTTGGTGTGTGAGCATGGCTACAGCAGACTGGATGTCTCCTAGGAACTTCGGGATGTGGAAAGGAAGGGCACGAAGCTGTTTATTGGACCTGCCAACCATGGTTTTAGCACCTGTGATATCCTGAATGATGATGATTAGCTAATGGAAGAAGGGAATGATGGAGAACCAAAGGGAATAGAAAAGGTAAGAAGTTAATTTTTCTGAACTGTCACTGTTTGCAAGACATATTCCTCAGCCCACATTTCACTTCATCCTCTCGAGAGAGAGCTAGCACAAGGGTGAGCTTCTCTCTGTGCCCTCCCCACCCCAAGTAACTCCAATTTGGAGGCCCGTAAGCTAGATACAGGGCAGCCAACACGCCCAAGTTACCTACAGTTGGTAGGGGATAATGGGTGAACTGCATCTCAGGGTATCTGAACTTAATAGATGTTAACTTTTCTACCCATCAGCATGGATTATATATTTTGAAGAGATATCATTTCCTGGTTTATTTTACATGGTTATTTTTAAAGATGATTTTTTTAAAGAAAAATAGGGTTATATGTCCTAGAAATCACTTGGAATGTAATTTGAGTGGAAATATAGACTCGGGTGGCATCCTGTTAAGCATGGGCTGCTAACGGCAAGCTCAGATGTTCTAAACTGCCAGCCACTCCTCCTTTCTACATCCAGAAAGAATCGCAGTCTTGGAAATGCACAGGAGCAGTCCTCACCTGACCGACAGGGTGGCGTTGACTGGATGGCAGTGGGTTTTTGAGGGTTGAGTGCAAGTGCATCATCCTGGCCACAGAAGATAATCTGCGATAACACCGGCCTTCATTAATTCCTCACTATCTTACTGACGAGTTCTGCTACTTCAGACAAGACGGTCGACTTCCTGAAGTGGCTTTTCCTTCTCTGTGTTGCGGGAGTGTTAACACTGACCTCACGGACATTATGCAGCTGTATCTCACGGTTTTCCTGGAACAGAGACTTTGGTGTGAGACCATGCTGAATCTGAACTTGCAATCTCCTCTTCAGAAGCTGTGTATTTTTGAGGGTCACTTAACCACTATGTCTCCCACCATTTCTGATAAATAAAATACAGACCATAATACAGCACCTTTGGCATTGTTGGGCAGGAGTAATTGCTGTTGCAAGGGTCCTGGATCCAGTTCTGACTCACAGGACCCCTGCTCCAGCCTGTGCCCTTCTCACTATAGCATGACCGGCCTGTTGTCAAACCACATTATCAACCTTCCATATTCAAATGATACAATCATGTTTGCTGAAATAAAAAAAAACTACTTGAAGCATTTACTGCTGAAGGACAAAGCCTACAAGCTTCAATATGGATTAGATCTCAACATAAAGAAAACAGAAATCCTCACAATGTGCCAATAAGCAACATTGTGATAAACGATATCATGAAAAATGATTGAATTTGCTAAGGATTTCATTTCACTCAGCATTGCAATCAAGGCCTCTGTAAGCAGCAGTCAAGAAGTTCAAACAAGTCTTGCAGTGGGCAGATCTGTTGTCCTAAACCACTTCAGATGTTTGAAAAGCTAAGATGCTACTTGGAAGATTAAGGGGCGCCTGGCCCAAGTCACTCACCCCTATGTGTGTGAAAACTGGACAACAAATAAAGACAATTCAAGAATAATTGATACATTTGTATTCCAGTATTTGGCCAGGAGAACACACAAATGTCTGTATGACAGATGAAGTACAGTGAAAAAACCTCTGAGACTTCGCACCCCATGCTTGGACGTGATATCAGGAGGGACCCGGGTCTGGAGAAGGATACGATCTTGGTATGGAAAAAGTATAGGACCCTCAACAAGAGAGGTTGATACAGTCGTTGCAAGAGTGCCTCAAACGTGGCAGCCATGTATGGGCCAGAGCAACACTGGGTGGTGTTTCCTTGGGTTGCCCAGAGAGTCACTCCATCTGGGAACGGGTCTGATGGAACCTACTACCATGCTGAAAATAAAATGGCCTTACCAACAGGCAGCTGATTTTGAGTCAGAGTGACCCATAGGACAGAGTCAAGCTTCCCCATGGGCTTCATAGACCATAAATCTTTATGGCAGTAGAAAGCCTCATCTTTCTCCTGCAGTGACTGGTGGTTTCAAACTGCTGAAGTTGTAGCTACCAAACCAACATATACCTCACTACACCACCATAGTAGCTGATATCTAAGTGCAGTGGTTCACAGAGATTTCAGACTTCTACCCCAATAGGAAGTCTGGAAGCAGCAGGTGGGGGAGATGTAGCTGGTTCATCAAGGTCAAATACTGGCCATTCTTAGCTTTCTGTCTTGCCATTATCATAGACGCAACTAGGTTGCTCTACCAGACAGGCAGGATGGTCCCAAGAACCTTGTACATGTTGCAGTTTACATCTTATTGGCCAGAAGAAGTTCTTGTGGCCATCTTTAACAATAAGAGAACGAGTTATCTGTGTTGTAGCATGTCTCAGGACATGGTTTCTCTTTATGGCTAAATAATACTCTAATATATGTATATACCACATTTTGTTTCTCAATTCATCTGTGGATGAATATTTGCATTGTTTTCACCTTTTGACTATTAAACTTATTGTTGTCCAGTTTATAACAGAATGTAAATAACTCCAATACTGATCAGTAGAAGAGTGGATAAAGAAACTGGTTCCTAGCCATGGTGGAATACTATATAGTCGTAAAAACGATAATGAAATCATGTAAGACCTCATGACATGACTGAGTCTGGGAACTGTTGTGCTGAGTGAAATTAGTCACTCACAAAGGACAACTACTATCCGAGTCCACTACTATCAGATCAAACACCAAGATCAAGGCTGATTTCTGTCCTCAGGTCGCGCAGCCTTCAGTCTGGTCTCCCAGGCAAAGACGAGAGAGCCTGCCTAGTGCCCACACCCTGTCTGTCACCCCTTTGCCATGGACAGCTTTAAAGCTGACTTTGTCTGACATGGGTTTACCAGGAAGGGTTGGGGAGAAGACCATTTAATTGCTGTCAATCAACATTGTGCTGCCATACCCCCCAGGGAACACACTCCCGCCTGAGTGGACCATGAACCTGGCTGGAAATCCACGCCGAGACAGGGTAAAGTAGGCACGTGCATCACAACTCAGGGAATGACACTTCCGTGTCGGGAGCCATCCAGCTGATATGCTTGACCTGGCTACAGTCACGTAGCCTGAACTCTGTTGCAGTCTGTTGCCTGAGGTTCCTAGTTACCTTTGTTACTGTTAACAGCCCTGGCCTTGGAAGCTCGGCTTGCAGCTCTGCTGCCATTCACTTGTTAATAACTATATGCTAATTCCCCAAACCTATAGATAAGGC
>PVJH01007090.1:0-95762 GCA_004026705.1 Nesogale talazaci | reverse complement strand
TGGGGAGGGGTCAACATAACTGGGGACTGGGGCAGGCTCTGCTTTTCTGTCAGTTTGTTACTTCGTGTTGGTCTGTTGCCCTCCAGGCTTGGTGCCCTGGGTTGAAGTCTGATTCCTTTCTCACTTTCCTGTGGAGATAAGAACAATTCCCTCCCCACTAGAGTGCCCTGTTTCCCAACTACTCAAGTCCTTTTTCCCCCTCCCCAGTCCCCCCCTCCTTTTGCATCCCTGGGTTGCCATATGCATCCCTGCTAGAGTGCCTGGATAGTACCCAGGGAATTTATGTATTTGGTGGCTGTTCCCTATGTCCCTGTTTTTTAAGTTTATCTTAGTGAACTACACTAAGTACTACTCATGTTGCACTTGTTCTTTTGTTCTTGACTTTCTTCCTTAGTAAGCTTAGCATTGTTTCCTCCAACTCTTCCGATGCCTCGATGTGATTCATGTGTTCATCACTGCTTTTTAGGGATACGTGGTGTGCCATTGTGTTACCAGAGTTTTTTAATACATTCATCAGTTGATGGAAGTTTAGGCTGCTTCCAGTTCTCTGCAATTGTCAACTGCACTGCAAGGAGCATTGGAGCACAGATGTGTGGTCATGGTCTGCTTCTTACTGCTTCTGGGTATATGCCCAGTAGGGGGGTTGCTGGGTCACAAGGCAGCTCAATTTGCATGTGTTCTAGGTATTACCATATAGATTTCCATAATGGCTGCACATGCGTATGGTGGGAGACAGTGTCTGTCTCACCACACTCCCTCTAGCACGTGTTGCTTTTTGCCTTTTTGAGTTGGACTATCTTTGAGGGTGTTAAGTGGTATCTCATAGCTTTTTGTTTTTCATTTGAATTTCCCTTATAGAAACTGATCAGAAACATCATGTGTTTGTTGGCCATTTGGATTTCTGCCCTTGTGAAACCTCTGTTCAGGTCTTTTGCCATTCTTCTCAATGGGTTATTCATTTTTTTCTTACTATAGGCTAGCAGACTATTGTAGATTCTACTTATTCTTTTGATCATTTTATTGAGGGATCTTACAATTCTTATTACAATCCATACAGAAATTGTATCAAGTAAATTTTACATATGCTGCCATTATTCTTTTTTAGACAATTACTTTCTATTGAGCTCTAGTATCAGCTTTTCTCCCCTCCACCTTTGTGATCCCTTGATAGATTATAAATTATTATCATTTTCATATCTCACACCAACCACTCTCTCCCTTTCCCTGTGGTTTCTGTCGTTCTTCTCCCTAGAGCGGTGGGTCGATCATTATGACTGGTTTTTCCTTCCTCTCTTATTCACGCTCTCTTTTCTCTACCCATCTGGTACCACTACTCCCACTCCTGCTCCAGGGTTGTGTGTGTGCTGAGCTCTTATCTCTTATCTACACCTGTGTACACACTGCGGTCAAGTCCGAAATGAGCAGCATCACTGGAGTCATGGTGGTGGGGGTGAAGAAACCTCAAGGAACCAGAGGAATAGTGTGTGTTTCACTGGTCTTCACTGCACCCTGCTTGACTGCTTTGCCTCGCCCCTTCCCTGTGATCCCTCTGTGGGGGATGTTCCATTGTCTGCAGATGGGCTTTGGGTCTCTGCTCTGAACCCTCCTCATTCTCAACCATATGGTTTTGTTTGTTTGTTAAGTGTCTTCTAATTCTTGTTACCTGGTTCCTATGACACATCATGATCGCACAGACCGGTGTGCTTCTCCCATGTGAGCTTGCTATTTCTCTGCTGGATGGCCACTATAGATTTTAGTAATACGGCCTTTGTCTGATGTGTCTTTGCTAAAGATGCTTTCACATTTTTATCGTCAAATATAAGAAAAGTCAAACTGATACCTGACAAATATTAGTAATCATGGCCATGGAGCATGGGACTTCATTATAAATTTAATTGTTCTATAGCATCATTTTATGAAATACTGAAGTTTCCTTCTTCACAATATATAAATATGTTTGCCACAGAAATTGACCAGTTAATGGGCCAGGCCCTTTCCAGCCACTTATTCATTCTTTGCAAAATATTACTAGTCACTTCCCATTTTTTATTTTGATATGTTAATAGCCATCTAGCTGAAAAGCAATAAAGCCCACATGGAAGAAACATAACAGCCTGTGTGGTCAAGAGGTGTCGAAGGGATCAGGTAACATGCATCGAAGAACAAAAAATCATATCATTGTGAATGAGGGGAAGTGCAGAGTGGAGACCTAAGACCCATCTGTAGGCAGCTGGACATTCCATGACAGAAGTGTTTCAGGGAGGAGACGAGCCACTCAAAGTGCAGTGTAGCAGTGATGGAACATACATACAACCTTCCTCTAGTTCTTCCCCCACTATCATGAGCCCAATTCTACCTTCCAATTCTGGCTAGACCAGAGATTGTATACTGGTAGAGATAAGAACTGGAAACACAGGGAATCCAGGACAGATGAACCCTTCAGGACCAGTGGTGAGAGTGGCAGTACTGGGTGGGTTGAGGGAAGATTGGGTAGAAAGGGGGAACCAATTGCAAGAATCTACATATAATGCCCCCTCCCTGGGGGATGGACAACAGAAAAGTGGGTCAAGGGAGACATCGGATGGTATAGAACATGACAAAGTAATCATAATTTATACATTATCAAGGATTCATTCAGGAGGTGGGCAGGGAGGGAGGGGGGAAATGAGGAGTAGATACCAAGGGCTCAAGTAGAAAGCAAATGTTTTGGGAATGATGATGGTTACAAATGTACTTGACACAATGGATGACTGGATTGTGATAAGAGTTGTATGAGCCCCCAATAAAAGAAATACAATCAGAAATACAATCAGAATGTTTCTTAGAAGAAAGGATGGTTGGGGGTTAGCCCCGGTGGTGTAGTGGTTAAGTGCGGGACTGCGACCCACTGGCTTGGCGGTTCAAATCCAGCAGCACCTTTCCAGGAGCAAGGCTGGGCCTCCCACTCCCACCAGAGGGCGGTGATGCCCCCAAAACAAAAAAAAAAAGTGAGAGAAAAAAAAGAAGAAATGATAATAAGACTCTGTCACATGTAATTTGGATATGTTACCAGGAGAGACCAGTGAGAGCCTGATTTCTGGTAAAGCAGGAGACCAGCAAGGGGGAGGGGGATCCTGACAAAGAGCTGTATTAACATAGTGACTGCAACAATGGACTCAAACATCACAGCAATCTCAAGAATGGCAAAGGACCAAATGATGTTTGCTTCCTGCTTCCGTTGTACATAGGGTTGCAATGAGTTGGGACCAACTTAATGGTGCCTACCAACAACAAGGCCAATGCAGTGGATTTTTATGTCTCTGTACCCCTTCAGCATGTTGCCTAGAGTTAATGTTCCATAAGTATGTGCTAATATAATTGGTAAATATGCTTTATGACTTGCTTGCAAGTGCCTTGAGCCCTTGACGTGTAAACTATGAGCCATGCTAGCAGTAAAGCTCCTTAGAGCAATATTCCTCAGCCTGTGGGTCGCGACCCCTTTGGGAGTCACCTAAGACATCAGAAAACACATATTTCCAATGGTCTTAGGAACCGAGACACCTCTCCTCTATCCATCTCCAAGTGGGTCCGTCTACATGCAGATATACCCACAGATGAATGGCATCAAGACTGTTACCCATGCTACACCATGCTTCAAGACAAAATTTCATTTATTTGTCTTTAGAAATCAATATTTCAAAATATATAATTTAACACTGTTTTGTGATTAATCACTGTGATTTAATTATGTTTAATTTATGACAATGAAAATACATCCTGCATATCAGATATTTACATGATGATTCATAACAGTGGCAAAACCACAGCTATGAAGTAGCAACAAAAAGTAGCAATGAAAATAATTCTATGTGTAACCACAACAAAAGGAACCATATTAAAGGGTTATGGCATTAAGAAGGTTGAGAAGCAATGCCACTGCTAGACTTTGCCTCACATATTGTGGACTTCAGTTGTCAGGAGAGACCAGTCCCTAGGACATCATATTTGGTAAGTGAAGGGGCACTGAAAAAGAGGAAGGTCCTTAAGGAAATGGATCCACATGGGGTCTGCAGCAATGGGCTTAAGGAATACTTACGAGAGCAATGGGCTTAGGAATAATTAGGAGAACAATGCAGGAGGGGGCAGTGTCTGGTTCTGTTGTGCTCCGGATGGCTGTGGGTCAGAAGCGATCTGATGGTGCCTACCAAGAGCAGCAATCAAGATGTGGTTATGTAAAGATCTTAAAGAAACTGCTAGCTTTAACTCTGGTGGAGTATCAAGAACCATTAACACATTAGCCCATTTGTCTTTCCTTTTATTTGCACTCATTTGTGCTCATTACTCATGATTCGCCCTGTGCCATATTACAGAGTCATATGCCATGTGGCTTTGTTTCCTAAATACTCATGACCACTTTATCTTGAGAATATGTGTAAAAGGTTAATACAGCTATTAGTAACTTGGAGACCTCTTAACTCTCCTACTTCTTTCCTCTGTTATACATATAATATTTACTTAAGGGGATATTGCATTGGTTGAATATTTCATTTGGTCAATTAACTAAATGTCTAATCCTGGCATATTGTTTCTAATTTAATGTGGTTTTTTTCCACATCTGAAATTAATTCTATTTAGCGAAAGAAAAAAAAGATCACACTAGTGAAGATAATAAAGCTACTATAGTATTTACAAGAATGGAATTTGGGATCTACTTGAATAGCAAAATAATTTCCATAAATTAGAATATTTCCATGAGCCAATTAGGAAACTAAAGTAAATCAATATGCCCAAGATTCTTCAGAAAGGAAACAGAGCACTGGGATTCTGACTTGAAAGCTTACAGTTTTTTTATGAGACATACAGATTTAACCTCTCTGCACCTCGATTTGTTTCCACTATGGAAAAATAGGCATAAAGTTGTATTTACTTCAAAGGTTTGTGTGATATTTAAATGGGATAATATATATAGAATTCTTAGCGCAATGTCTGTTGCACAATATGTTTAGCTTTTAAATGCTGTTGTTAGGTGCTGTCCTTGGGCTCTGACTGATAGTGACGCTATGCACAACGGAACACAACACTGCACAGTCCTGCACCAACCTCGCACGTGCCTGAGCCCTGGTGTCACTCCATCTTAATGAGGTCCTTCCTCTTTCCCACGCCCCACCACTCTACCAATTATGGTAAAGCTCCTCACCTCTCAGGAGCACTCTAGCCTTAATTCTTCCAAGACAATGGTTTGTCCTTTTAGCAGTTGGTGTTACTTCCGCTATTCCTCTCCAGCACAGCAGTTCAAATGCATTCACAGTCTTTCTTAGTCAATGTCCAACTTTCACAAACATGTGGGACAGTGGAGTATGCCCCGGTGCCCCATCGTCCTCAAACTAAATCCTTGCTCTCCAATACTTTAAAGAGGTCTTTTGATCTCTTCACTGCTGCTTCAACAACATCAGTCTTTTCTACACTTATCACGATGTTGCCTGTTGGTGCAGGTGAGAGGATTTTGTTCTTTATATTGAGTCATAGTCCTGTCAAATAGTCAAATGCTGATGAATTCCTCCCCACTTTCCGCAAACAAGGTTGGGTTCTCTGCATATCACAGTTGAACTAGCCTTCCTCCAATCCTTATGCTGCATTCTTCTTCATATGAGCCCGATATTGTGAGAGGGTACAACCCTGACACACACACCTTCCCTAATTTTAAACCATGCGGTATTCTCATGCTTTGTTCCCACAACTGCCTCTTAGATCCTCATATTCAGTTAAGCATACTGAAGAGTTCTGGAATTCTCAACATTATCCATAGTTTGTTATGATCCACATAGTCGAATACCTATGCATAGTCAATGAAACACAAGTAAACATCTTTCTGGTGTTCTCTGCTTTGAACCAAGCTCTATCTGACATCATCAATGACATGCGTGTTCCATGTCCTCTTCTGAATCTGGCAGTTAAATTGTTAGTTACTAATAAAACTAAGAAGTCCCAGGATGGTACAATGGTTTCACACCCGAAGAGAGGCCCCTTGAGCTACTTCCAAAATGTCACAGCCTCCAAAATGCTTTGGGAGCAGTTCTGTGCTATACACAGGGGATCAACAGGAGTCAAAATCTCCTCCGCAGAAACCCAAAGCATTAATAAATCCAAATGACCCAAAACAACAGCAACAACAATCCAAATGAGAACTAATCTTGTGACATCTGTTTCCAGCCAGTATAAAGGTGAGGAATATGCCTATGAGAACCAGTGAGGATAAAATGGAGGAAACTGTATAGCAACCATCTATTTTCCCCAAAGTTTCAAGAAGATTAGTTCTTCATTTCACCTGATGTCCATCTTCTTTGTTTATTCCCTTTAGGGTCCTCTTGGCAGGAGTGATGATTGAGGAACAGTTATAGTGGGTCCTTTATATTTATAGTTTCTTACGGTCACAGAGTATTTTCAGCGCTCTTTTGCTTCCCAAAAACTCTTGTGACAGGTAACAGTTCCCTATTTGATTGGCCACGAGACCAAGGCTTTGAAAATTAAAGCTATTTTTTTAAGTGGCAGGATTAGAATTCAAACATAGGCATTAAAAATATTCTTGAATTCTTTTCCAAAAGAGTGTGGAGAATATGTATAAAATGAATAATTTGCTCAATACAATTGGTGAAACAGTGGAAATATTCAATTGGATTTAGTTTGCTTCAAAAATTCAGTCACTTCTGCTTAAATAGCACACAGTATTAAATTAAAAAGAGTTTGCGCAATGTACAAATTACTAGAAGACTGCTTGATTTTTCTCATAACTGAAAGAGAGGTTCTGTGCCATTCCTGTTTTGTGGAAATTTTTTAATTGTTGAAATAAAAGCAAAGAATGTGTATCATTCTCATTTTAGTATTCTAATGCTTTCAGAATTGATGTCTTAAAGCAGTTTAATAGTTGTTGAACATAAACCATGTAGTTTATACATTGCTATGCTTCTTATGTTTCCAGTTTCATATATACTGAAAGTTAGACCTAATATTTCTCTAATAATTGATGCTAAAGTAAAAGAGGGTGGGGTGAGAGTGAGTCAATGTGAGATCAAATAGTCACATTAAAATGTAAAGAATAAGTCTATTACGTGAAAGTATTCATAATGCTCCTTACAGGTTGAGCTAATGTTATTTCTACCCGAAGATACATGTGCATCCTGAATAGGTACTTACATGCTTTAAGGAAACGGCATGCACCAAATGTTCTCAAGCTACTTTCTAGTTGTAGAGTTCAGACATTTTAATGGCTTCGGCCAATCATATTATTGTTGAAGTGTATTAAAAAAAAAAAAAGAAACCAACTTTTTACATTCAAAGTAGATGAGTTCTAATTTCCCCCTCCCAAAGGTTATTTGATACTAGCTTTACTTTAATGAATGCTTCATCTTTAAATTATCGAGATTTTAATGCCCCTCCCGGGCAAACATTAGGCAACATCGTCAATTCTTCCACGTGTGTTCCAAATAACCATGGCAGCCCTGGAAGGGATGAGTACGTCTTTTTTTTTTTTCTTTTTTTTGGGGGGGCATCACTGCTCTCCGGTGGTGGGAGTAGGAGGCCCAGCCCCACTGCTGGAATTGAACCTCCGTCCCAGTGGGCCGCAGTCCCGCGCACAACCACTACGCCACCGGGGCTCAGCCCGAGTACGTCTTTAAGAGCATGTTGGTGTCACCGGATATTTAACGAGTTCACAAAGTAGATGGTAATGAGTCGCGCAACAGTGTTCCTGTTCCCTCTCTCTTTTATTCAATATAATGACCCGTGTTAGGGGAGTACAAGAATGGAGTGTAGGGCTGAGCCCCGATGGCGTAAGTGGTTGAGTGCGGGACTGCGGCCCCGGGGCTTGGCGGCTCAAATCAAGGGGCGGCTCTCAGGAGCAGCGCTGGGTAGCGCCCACGACCACCAGAGGCAGTGATGCTCCCCCCCCCAAAAAAAAACAATAAAAGAATGGAGTCTAAAACGAACAGTGATGCCCACAAAAAAGCAAACAAAAAAAGAATGGAGTTTAATCCGGACACCTTACTTTTCGTTAATGACGTTAGTCTTTCATAAACTTGGTCTTGAGGACTTTTGTGTGCTAGACATTCTTCAAGTCACTGAAGATACCTCGATGATAGGCACCATCAATGAAGCTGCATGGAAACTAGAGAGGACTCTGGAAAGGTGACAGCATAAACAGCATCATTCTGACCCACCTCTACAACAGCCAAGCTAAAAATGACAACCAGGAGCTTCTGAGTCACCATGAGATTCCGCATCAGTAAACTGTACATGGACAAGAGTCTTTCATCAAAACAAAACAGAATACAGTGGAAAAATCACGTCTCCCACCATCTCTTCCTCGCGCCTCCTCAGCCACAAGGGCCTTTAGCTACTGTGAAGTGGCTCTGTGGACACAAACAAGGAGCCTGCTTCCAGAGTCACCATCAGCCCTGCCTGACAGAGACACAGCCAACACTTGTGCTCTAGTCCAGCAAGGTGGACTGCTTTCCTTCTGGAGTGTGACAACACCTCCCTCATTCAGGCCCTGTCACCTGCAAACTGGCTGTGAATTGCTACAATAAAATGATTCATTAAAAAAACAGAGGGAGGTGGCTGAGTCCGGTGGCATAGTGGTAGTGCGTGGGACTGCGGCCCACTGGGATGGAGATTCGACTCCAGCAGTGGGGCTGGGCCTCCTACTCCCACCGCGGGAGAGCAGTGATGCCCAAAAATGGAGGGGGGGTGGGGGGAAGAGGAGCTTATACCAAGGGGTCAAGAGGAAAATATTTGGAAATGAATATGGCAATATGTGTACAAATATGCTTGATACAAATGATGTATTGAATGTTATCAGAGCTGTAAGAGTCCCCAATAAAATCATTGAAAAAAAAATAGAAAATGGTTACAGTAGTGTCTGTTTCCATAGCTATCATTTGGTATGCCTCCCTGGGACCTCCATAACACTGGTCTCTAAAACCAGAAAGACAAACTTCCCTGGAGGTCAATAAGAGTTAATCTGCCCCGGTTTCCTGCAGTGTACACTTAAGGACTACTCACAGACCGAAGCTGCTATAAGCTCAGAAGCAGAAACCTTGAGTGGAAACTGTGTCCACAGGCAACATCCTCTGGGTGGGTGGGAGTGGGGGTGGCAGGGGGGTTCTGGAAGCAACAAAGAAGAACTCTGAGGAGTCCATTTGGAGGGACTCCTCCAATTTGGAGGCAACCCCTCCCCCAACTGGTAACAATTGACTGATGAACTGAGAGGAAATCCTACTTGAGATTTTCTCTAGCAGAGTCAGGAGGAGCGTCCCCTAGGGGTATAAGGCTGTCCTAACCCCACTAGGTCCACTGGGGTATGGAAACCCACAACGGAGATCCCTTCTGGGAATGTCAGCCGCCTACCTTTTGAAACGAAGGTGCATCTGCCCAGGCTTTCCCTTCTTGCCAGCTCAAATATAAATAATGCCTACAGAGGAGGGAGAGAGGCCTTGAGCAAAACCAGACAACAGCACCCACCCAGGAAGGGAGCTGGTTGGGTGTGGATTTTCTGACTGAAAACCATGGGGCTTGTGGCCGTCATGTGCTTAGGTTAATTTCATGATTGAGATGTAGGGGTGGTCTGGCCTGTTACTGGAGATAGCCATGGAGTAGCCAGTGAGGCCTCCGTGTAGGCATGGCTTTCTCCTGATTACTTCTGGGAAATCGCGCCATCTTTCCCTCATGGAGATGAGAAGCTATCTCCCCAGTTGTTGGGAGTTAGTCTCAGAGACGATGAATTACGGACAAGACAAGATGGTAGCATCTGAGGAGCTGAAGGAGCCAGAGGAGAAGCGGCATGGCCTTACCCTGATGGAACCAGACCTCTAAAGCTGGCAAAGCCATGTGGAGAGCCCTGCCAGCGCTGAGTTGCTTCTACCACCACTGGATGCTGTTGATGGACCCTGAGTCCTGGAAGCGAGGAGCCATGGGGAGACCCCTGCCAGTGCCGGGATTCTGCAACCACTGACCTGTGACTTCGTGAGTTGGAAGGAGACATTTTAGACTGATATCGGGCATATGGACTAATATCAAACTTATGACTTTGAACTGCACTGGGTTCGGATGTTTTCTTCATGTTCCATTCCTCTTGTATATAAACCTTATATCCATATGCATGTTTATGAATTTGTTTCTCTAGTTTACCCGGACTGACACAGGGCCAGATTCAGAGAAGTGAGTGGAGGAATAAGAAGAGATAGAGGACTGAACTCCCTGATAGGCTGCTGACTTGCTGCTGCTCTGGGGTCTTCCAGTCAGCTCTGACGCCGTGACCCTACACACAACCAAAGGAAACCCCTCCAGCCCTAAGCCTCCTCACAAGTAGGGTCATCTTGGAGCCCACTGCCATCTTGGACTCTGTGTCACCCATCTCCCCAACAGCCTTGCTCTGCTTGCAGTCCTTTTATTGTGCCACGGGTGGTACATTCCCAGGGACTGGTCTCTCCTGAGAGCAGGAGCAAAAAGGGAGATGATTCTACCAGCCTGGCTTCTAAGGGGCATTCCTGTTGTACTTTTCCCAAGACAGATTTGTCTCCCCTTTTGGCAGTCCATGATACTGTTCATGTTCCTCTCCTGTAGCACCATACCTCGCATGCCGTCAGGCTCCTTGAGGCTTCCTTTGCGATGGTCCCGCATTTACATACATATGAAGAAATTTCAAGCACTGGGTCTTTGTATCTTGGGAGACAAAAATACTAGACCTTTAAGTAATAAGTCTTATGCAACACACCCTTTGAGTTCTTGACTGTTGTTTTCAGGAGTGTGGATTATGAATCCAAGTAAAATGAAATATTCGATTGTGCCAATCTTTTCTCGTTTTCTCATGATGATCTCTAACAGGCCAATTGTGAGGGTTTTCTTATTCTTTATACCGAATAATGATCCACGTCCATAGCTGTAGTCATTGATTTTCATCAGCGAGTAATTCCAATCCTTATGAGCTTTTGTCCAATCCTGATGCTGTGTTTTTTTTTTTATATTGCCAGTTTCTCCTAAGGTTTGTTCAGAAAAAAAGATTGAGTAAATGTGATGAAGAATACAACTCTGACACATATTTATTGATTTTAAATGACACAGCATTTCCTTGTATAATAGTCCAGGTAGACTAGAGAAACATTCATAAGCAGACCTATGTATATAAGGCAGAGGTTTATATATAAGTGGAATGGAATCTTGAGAAAGCACCCCAAACTAGTCCAAGTTCATAAGTCCGATATCAGCCCATATGTCTGATACCAATCCATAAGTCTTCTTCTGAGGTGATGCCAGGGCAATCACAGGCCAGTGGGTCCAGAGTCTTGGGTATTCAGTGATGGTAGAAACATCTCAGCACCGGCAGGGACCTCTCTGTGGCTTCTCAAACATCTCAGCACTGGTAGGAGTGTCTATGTGGCTTTCCCGGCTTCAGAAGTCTAGTTACTTCAGGGTAAATCCACGTGGCTTCTCCTCTGGGATGTCTTACAGGGAGTCAGCCTCGTCAGTTGAGAGTCTCCAAGAGCCTAAAGTCTCTCACCTCCAACGGGGAAATATAGCCGGACTTCCCAGAATTCTCAGGAGAAAGCCAGGCCCACACAGAGGTCTCATTGGCTATCTCCAGATTGAGAGGCTAGACTCCACCCCTACACTCCCAATCCTGAAGTTGACATGAGATTACATTACTGCCACACCTTGTTTTGTTCAAATAACTGTGCTGGGTTCTGCATGAACACAAAGTGCTATGATACACATAGCCAAATACCTTTGAGTAGTCAATCAAATAGAAGTAAACATCTTTCTGCTTCCACCCAATATCTATCTGATGTCAGCAATGATATGTTCTGTGCCATGGCCTTTTATGAATCCAGCTTGAATGTCTGCCAGCTTCCTGTTAATGTGTTGCAGCAACTGTTATTGAATGATCTTCAGCAAAATTTCACTTGCATGTGATGTCTACCATGTTTGACATCGGGGTCACCTTTCTTTGAAATGGGCACAGATATGGGTCTCTTCTGGTTGATTAGCAGGTAGCTGTCTTCCAAATGTCTTGGCACAGATAAGTATTTCTAGTGTCTACTAACTTGTGAAAACACTTTTGCTAACATTCCATCAATTCCAGAAAACTTGTTTTTGCTACAGAAAATTTGTACATCTTCTTTCAATGACAAGGAGAGAGAGAGAGAGAGAGAGAGAGAGAGAGAGAGAGAGAGAGAGAGAACCGAACACCTAGGGGGATGATAGACTGACTTGTGTATAATAACCCATCTGAGTGGCAGTGCCATCTAGTGGACAGATTAAACCGCTTGTTTGCTAGCATGTTCAAGAGCGGTCAAAAGTTGAACACCGTGATCTGAAACTTGAAATATTAAACTTGAGATACTTCTACAGCGTAGAAGAAGGAGCAATAAGAGAGAAGAGAAAACGGTAGGCTAAAGCTGGAAGTTCCACATGCCTGCCAGTGGTTGGTTTCTCTTTTTTTTTTTGGCATAAAGTGATATAAGATAAACACCAAACACTGTAGAAAATCAATGCCCTTGAAAATCTCAACCCCAAATCACAGAACCCACAAAACAAAACAAAAATAGAGAAATGATCACCTGTTCAAGTGGACATGACAAAAGGAATCAAAGTACACCTAGAAATCACCAAATAATTGGAGGATGGGGTGGAAGTAGAAGAACATCATGCAATAGCACTTAACATAATTTAAAAATTAAGGGAAAACTTAAACCAAGAGATAAATAAGAAAAATAATACATGAATGAAAAAGATCTAAAAAGAGATATTGTCATGGAAAGGGATAGTAACTAAAATGGAAAATATAATAGAAGGACTTACCAACAGATTTTATCAGGCAGAGGAGTGAAACCGCAAATCAGAGGATAAGATAGTTAAGATTACAGACACTGCAGAGCAAAAAATATAAACAACCAAGACGTCAAAGTGCAAGAATGATAAAACAAGAAACTGTCTAATAAACACATTGTGGGAATTCTCATGGGATTTGAGATGAGAGAAAGGAACAGAGTGAATATATTTGGGACAGAAAAATTTCCCCTATTTAATGAAGAATATAAATCTACAAAGCAAGGAAGTTCTCACTGGGACAAAAGAGATCTACATCTAGACAGACCTGAGCTAGGCTCTTTACAAACAATGATAAAGAGAGTCATGAAAGTAAGGAGAGAGAAGCAGACAATCACATACAAAGGATTCCCAGTAAGATGGAGTGTGGATTTCTCCTCAAAGACATTGGAGGCCAAGAAGCGGTGGAATGTTCTAGTGAAAGTGCTATCTCCCTAGTTGTTGGGAGTTAGTCTTAGAGACAAGAAATAATGGACAAAACAAGATGGCAGTGTCCGAACTGCTGAAGGAGCTGGAGGAGAAGCCACACGGCCTTGCCCTGATGGAACCAGACCTCTGAAGCTGGAGAGGCCTTGAGGGGACCCCTGTCAGTGATGACTTGCTTCTGCCACCACGGAATGCTGTTGATGGACCCTGAGCCATGGAAGCAAGGAGCCATGGGGAGACCCCTGTCAGCACCGGGACTCTGCACCCACTGGCCTGTGACTTTGTGAGTCGGAAGGAGACATTACAGACTGGTATCGGGCATATGGGTTAGTATCGGACTTATGACTTTGAACTGGACTCGGCTGGGATGCTTTCTCAATGTCCCATTCCTCTTGTATATATAAACCTTTTCCTTATATCCATATGCGAGTCTATAAATTTGTTCCTCTTGTTTACCCGGGCTAACACAGTATTCATCATTTAATATTCCTTTTAGCTGCATATTGGGTTGCACTCTGTAAGTTTTGTTTGTTTGTTTTAAAGGGAAAGCAGCTCTCCTTTTGTTGATTTTTCCCTCCTAATGTGCTCAAACTCAGACTCTCACAGCACTGAACCATGGATGGGACCCAGGCACATGATGACAAGGCTCTGGGCTCAGACTTCAGGGTATTGTCCAACAGTCAAGTGGCAGGGCTTGTGGGACCAGGTCCACTCCTGTTACCCTGAAACAGCAGACGGGGTTAGTCAAGTGTCACACTTTTTTTACACCACTCCCACCGGGGTGCTCTTCGCTACATGCACTCATTCCTTTACCATCCATTAGCATCAGCAGCAACAGCAGGGACAAAGACAACCAGAAACAGCTTCCTATAGAGGTGAAACGGTGTCTGTATGTATCAAAATGTCCTAGCATTCTACTTCACAGAACATACCCTGGATGTTAGGGACACACATCTGAATATATAAAAAATCCGAATATTGACAACACACACACAAAATTAATCTAGTCAGTAGGTGGAATTAGCAAAGTTGCAGAGCACAAGGCCACCAAACAGAAATCAATTGGATTTCTACACATCAGTAATGGGTATCCTGAAAGGGAAATTAGAGAAATAAATGGACTCCAGTAGCATCTAAAAGAATGAAGCCACCTTGTAGAACAGAGTAGAATATTCTCTGGAGGTTGTCTAGACTATAAATCTCTACAGGATTGGGAAATCTTATCTTTCTACTGAGGATTGAGGATCAGCCATTGGCATTGAACAGTTAACAGTCCAGGGTACAATCTATTGTGTCACCAGGGCTAAAACACCCACAAATAAATATAAACAGACATGAAGAGTTTGCATAATGAAAACTGTAAAATAGGGCTGATCCCCGGTGGCGTAGTGGTTGTGCGCAGGACTGCGGCCCACTGGGATGGAGGTTCAATTCCAGCTCCCAGGAGCAAAGGCTGGGCCTCCTACTCCCACCACCTGTGGGCAGTGATGCCTTAAAAAAAGAAAAGAAAAGAAAAGAAAACTGTAAAATACTGTTCAAAGAGATGAAAAAAGGCTTAAATAAATGAAAAGAGGTTCCATGTTCATGGATTGGAAGACCATATTGTTAACATGTCAAGGCGGCGTAAAGTGAACCACACACTCAAAGCAATCACAATCAAAATTCCAACAGCCTTCTATTCACTAATAGAAAAACCCATCCATAATTTTATATAGATGGACCCTGAAGAGCAAAACTGAATCTCACACTAACTGATTTTAAAGCATGAGACTCCCTCCAGAATCCTTAGCCCTCAAACCTAAACAGTGGTCTGCGTGGCTTAAAGGAAAAAGGAGGATAGTGAAACTGAAATGGACTTGGAGTCTTGTGACAAACAAGTTCTCTTCAAACAATTACACCCCAACAGACTACATATTATCTACATTAAAGGGATATTAAAAAAGCATACTACTACAGAACCCTAATAAAAGCAAAAACCAAGGAAGATGTAAGATATAATAATGATATAGAAAATAATAATCTATAACTTATCAAGGGTTCATGAGGGGGGGACAGTTGGAGGAGGAAGGGAGAAGTAATGGGAGGTGACATCAAAGGCTCAAGTGGGAAGAGAATGCTTTGAAAATGATAGTGGTATATGTGTAAATGTGCTTGACACACTGGATGAAAGTATAGATTGTGGTAAGAGAGGTAAGAGCCCCAATAAAAGTATTTAACAATAATAATGTGATGACAAATAATTTAAACATTGTAAAAATGGGAATTGGTAGAACAATAGCCCCAGGGAGCAATGGAATAGAATTGATAGTCCAGAAATATACTCACACATGTATTGCCAACTGATGCGTGACCAGGGTGCTGCCAGAATGGCATGAAGAAGTGTCTGACCTCACAAGCGGGAAGACGGAGAATCAGCTTTGGCCCCGGCAACATTCTTATCAAGTCAGGCCTGCCTCCACTTTTCCTCCTTTACCAACTGTGACATTAATCGTTCCTTCTAAAGTACTCTTCTATTGGATTCAAACACTCATTTCATTAACAACACAGAATTCACAGATCATACTCATGATTCTGGAGATGATTAAAGATGTTAACAAGTTACATTTCTGCATCGGAAATGTTATAGGTACAGTTCTTTGGTCGACAGCACCTCTCCTCAGTTGTGCCAGAAGGCACATATCTCTCTGGTCCTCAACCCTTTGCCACCGGGCCTCTTGCCCTCTGCCCTATTTGGACAAATATTATAAATTCAAGTAGTGCTATTGATAAATGCTCAAAAGTCAACCTGCTTCAAAAGTGAGCCTCTATCTTAAGAGACCTCAGTTTTACTGGCTCCACAGGCCAGGAACCTCACCATTATTCTGAGCACCAGCTTTTGGCTTGGAAATGAATTGTCTTTTTTATGTTAATAAGGCAAGGTTAGTGTAGGATGTGTTTTAAGTCAATCTCTTTTGAGATATAAAAAAAGTTCAAGCAAGTAAGCTGAAACAGAATAGGGAAAGAGCAATGCCAAGTCCTTTGAAGATTGTCCAGGAACAGAAAACTCAAGGCTACCAAGGGAGAAAGCCTTCCCTACTCCCAGAACCCTGAATGCAGGTTTATAGTCTCTGAACTTGGGAGGCCATTCCTCCTCTGTCCATGTGTTACACTGTGGTGGTGGTGGTGGTGGTGGTGGTATATGTTGCTGTGATCCTGGAAGTTATGCCACGGATATTTCAAATGTAAGTAGGGCCATTCATGGTGAAACAGGTTTCAGCAGTGTGGCAGTCATCTGCTTATGTTAATTTTATCATTGAAATGTAGGGGTGGAGTCTGGCCTATTAATCAGGAGAAAGCCATTGAGTAGCTGATGAGGTCTCTGTGGTGCATGGCTTTCACCTGAGACTCCTGGGAAATCTCGCGATATTTCCCTCGTGAAGATGAGAAGCGATCTTCCACAGTTGTTGGGAGTTGGTTTCAGAGATGATTAACCACAGGCAACACAGAATGGCGGCGGCTGGGAGGCTGTAGTAGCCGGTGGAGAGACCACACGGCTTAGCCCTGATGAAGACAGACCTCTGAAGCTGGAGTGGCATGCTGTTGATGGACCTGAGCCCTGGAAGCGAGGAGCCATGGGGAGACCCCTGCCACAGCCAGAATTCTGCACCCACTGACCTGTGACTTCCTGAGTTGGAAGCAGACTTAATAGACTGATTTCGGGCATATGGGTTATTATTGGACTTAGGACTTTGCACTGGACTGGATTGGGATGCCTTCTTAGGGTCACATTTCTTTTGTATATAAACCTTTCCTTATAACTATATGCTGTCTCTGAAATTTGTTCCTCTAGTCTGTCTGGACTAACTCAAGCAGTCTACAAACAGATAACGAAAGAGGGATAAATTGTCCACTTCTGATGGATTTGTGACCCAAAGCCTTACAAGCATCAGCAGGACGTTGTCAGATGTAGTTGCTGGAAGACAGTCCAGGAGGACATTAGATTGTGGTGGCAGCAATGGGCTCCACTAGAAGAGCAATAGTGAGGATGACACAGGACCAGAGAATATTTTGTTTCCTTGGATGTGGGATCACAAAGAGTCAAAACTGACTCAAAAGCACCCAAGACCAGCAACAACCACAACACCCCAACCTGCGGGGAAATAAAGGCTAGTTTGTTAAAGCCACCCATCTGTGGTATTATATGTCATAGTAGCACTCTACAACAAATGGGAAACCACTGGAAAGTTGGCAGCACAAGGATGGTCTGGCTTTATTTCTCAGGATTCCTTTGGCTATTGGGTTGAAAATTGCTAATGAAGACAAGAAAGGAGACAATGAGTTAAGAGGTATTTCAGTAATCTGCAAAACAGATGATAGTCGGCTGAGCCCCGGTGGTGTAGTGGTTGTGCACGGGACTGCGGCCCACTGGGATGGAGGTTCAATTCCAGCAGTGGGGCTGGGCCTCCTACTTACACCACCAAGAGCAGTGATGCCCCCCAAAAAACAAAACAAAAAAAAATAGATGACAGTCTTTCTGACCAGGAATGGTAGCCATGAAGGTGTGGAGATGTGAGGGAATAAGATGTGAATATATTTGGCAAGTAAAGTCAGGGGAATGACTTCAAAGCAGAGAAACAGATGTGGAGAGGTTAAGACTAAGAACATGTGATGTGTCACTGACAGACCCCGTGTCAGATGCCCGGTCTTCTACAGTCATCTCACTTGTGTAATAGTCAAAGCGGCTCATCACTTGAAATCACACCGGAAAATGAAAATGATCATTTAAATGAACATGTCAGGATTCATGGTCTTAAACGAAATGGGATTATTTCAAAGCCTCCCTATGACTTATATCACTTTATCCAAAAGTTCAAACTGATTAGCCTGGCATACTGAACGTTTTAAAACTGGATTGATTTTCTCCAGTTTTGCCAAGTAGTTAATGTCTGACTCTATCCCTTCGCATACTTGTGCATTTGAAAGCTCATCCTGGAGTTCACACCTGTATGTGTACACCCTGGAGCAGAGCCAGCAGCTGCTGTATAGACACTCACCTCAACTCTCACTAGCATGTTGACCTGCTCCGCCCTGCCTGGGGGCTCCGGCAGTACTCGATACAGACCTCCCTGGACACATCTACCACCTGTGATAGGTAGGCTTCTTGTGCCAACATGGCCAAGGAACACATGCAAGATCAATTGAAGGGCGGAGATATAAATGCCTCGGCGAGCCCTGCCCTGACTCTCTTGCTCTAGAACCAGCTGGCTGCCTTGTTTGTCCTGTGCCTCAATCTCCAAGCTACACTACCTATGGGACACCTAATCTGTGGACTGTGTTGCTGCTGTGAGTTGAATTTCCTCACACCCTGCTTCGCCATGCTGCTGCAATATATATCTCTTGAACTGGGGACTGTTGCACTCTGGCATCTGACTGACCGTTGGTGACCTGCTTTGCTGTTTGCTGCCTGTGACCAGATAGCCTGAATTGCTCTACAGAGGACTACTCAGCGGCCCTCAAGACTCAAGAACCGCCAGTCTTCTAGCTGTCTCATGCAAGTGAGCAGCACCAAGTCATTTGTACTGCTTTATTGATTAGTTAATGGTTTCTGAAGCAACTTAGCGCTGATAGGGGTCTCCCCATGGCTCCTCCAGCTTCAGAGGTCTGGTTCCATCAGGGCAAGGCCGTGTGGCTTCTCCTCTGGCTCCTTCAGCAGCTCAGACACTGCCATCTTGTCTTGTCCGTAATCCATTGTGTCTGCAACTGTTTATTTCTTATGTTAGGCATTTTTCTATCTATGTGAATTATCAGTGAATTAGAGATTTATTATCTGGTGATGGACCAGATTTGTTTGCTTGTTTATAAACCACACTGTAAGCAATCTGAGTACAAGATTAAATCTCATTTAACTTTGCATTTCCAGAAACCTGGAAGGTGAGTCCATTATCAACTTTACTCAGAAGAATCTGGCTTGGGATCATTTTCTGATGTTTCTTTGACCTCAATCTTGCCAGGTAAATAATTTAAGAAAAAAAAAAGTATCAGAAAAATCTACAAATATTATTTTATTAATATCTCTAGTTAGATAAACTCTGGTGCTTCGATCTATGCCAGGAGATGAAACTTAGGAGTAATTTAGGGCAAAGTATTAATAAATAAAGACTTCCCATTTGTAGCTTGTGTATTCAAGTTCTAAGACAAGATGCTGAAAGTAAGTTAAGACTTAGCCCTTGAGTGCTGAGTGGGAGCCAAAGCCCATCTGAAAGCAGCTGGATATCCCCTTATAGAGGGCTGGCCGCGAGGAGATGAGTAAGTCAGGGTGCAGAATAGCAGTGATGAAACAACTAATTAAAAGCAACTTAATGCGACTAAGGCCAGATATTACTGAGAGAATTTATCTGCAGCCATTAACTGACTTAATAGTCATGTTTAAACATGTTTTGTTTGGAATACACCTATGTATGTATGAACTGGAACCTTTTTACTTAGCTAAGGTCAAAGAAATATCAGAATGCAACTTTCCTCTAGCTCTTCAATGCTTCCTCCCCCCATTATAATGGTCCCAAGTCTACCTTACAAATCCGGCTAGACCAGAAGATGTACAGTGGTACAGATAAGAACTGGAAACATGGGGAATCCAGGACAGATAAATCCATCAGGACCTGATGGCCTCTATTTGTTTTTGGTTTCAGCCGCATGATTTTACCATTAAAAAGGTTGGTCAATAGAAACTGACAAGAAATATAAAGCCAAAATGAATTTTATTTCATTTAGCATCTATTGATCACACTTGGAGCTGTTCAAGTCTTCCTTGCCGCAACCTCCCACAGAGTCATTTATTCTGGGAAAAGAGTTAGAAATTGATACATAAGCAGAAGGGGATCACTAGAGAACAACCAATAGATCATTTAGATCTCATTTTTCCTCATTACAGTTCCTGGAATGTTAGTGAAGGAAGTTTATAAGCCACGGTTGTATCCTTCTGGAAATTAATTTTTCCCCTCCAGATTACTCAATATGATTCTATAAAGAATGTGTGGAGCAAGGCCTCGTGTTGCATATATTCTCAAAAGGCAATGTTATCCAGATTGTAGGTCTCTCTTCTCCCAAGCAGAATGGGTGGGAAACCATACTTCACAAGAAACTTTTCAGTTTTGCATCTACTCCGAGAAAATTGACAGTCTTCAGACCCAAGCGAAATCCACTGAGATGAAACCGATTCAAGACATGGTAACCCTAAGGAACAAAGCAGAACGACTCCTTAGGGCAATGGTTCTCAACCTGTGGGTCGAGACCCCCTTGGGGATCAAATGACCCTTTCACAGGAGTCTCCTGATTCATAACAGTAGCAAAATTATAGTGATGAAGTAGCAATGAAATAATTTTATGGTTGGGGGGAATCACCACAACACAAGGAACTTTATTAAAGGATCCCGACATTAGGAAGGTTGAGAATCACTGTCTTGGGGCTTATGAAATTGTTAAACTTTAGATGTACAGAAGCCCCCATCATCCTCCTATGGACTGGTGAGTGTGAATCGACAAGCTGTGTGTAGCGGTCCCACGCGCAACTCACTGCTCAACCAGGGCCTATAGTCTTCAGAACAGCTTTTAGCCAAACTCAGTGTGCACACAGACCACCCAGGAAGAGCTGATTCTGCCTCAGAGGTCTGGGAGGGGTTCTGAGAGCCTGCCTTTCTGACCAGCTCCTTTGTTGCTTATTCAAGGGCCCATGTTAGAACAGCAAGAGCAGAGTTGCTACAAATGTGTCTGAAGACGGCTTGCATGGACTTAGCTGCAAGCGCTCCTGAGAATGTAAAGCTTGGTCCTGGCTCTATTTTTAAAGAGTCAATATTTATGCAGATGCCCTTTATTTCTGGGAATCAGCATTTCTAAGCAAGTGATACTAATTGGTTTTACATGCATTGCATTTTACATATTACAATGACAAAAGAATACCTTGCATCAAGTTGTTTATCATTCTGTAATATAAGGAGGGCAGAGAAAAACTAGACTAGCTATGAGAAGAATTGTTAAGAAGACAGTGGTTTGAGCATCTTGTTGGGGGCAGGAAATGTGTTTGTTGACATCCCAGAAGGTGCTCTAACTCTAAAGTCCAATTGAGAATTTTGTGCAAAAAAGTAACAAAGCAAAACAAACCAACCCCGTTCCCTATATCCTATACCTTAATCAACACCCCACCCCAATCCACTGTCCTCTGGTCAATTCTGCCTCACAGAGACCCTAGGCGACCCAGAGGAGCTATGCCTGTGGGTTTACGCCACCCCACTCCACCACCAACCTGGGCCCTTGGATGCCACTAAATGTTCCATTTCGAAACCATGGGTCCTTACAAATGACCACCTGCCTCAGGACAAAGCCTTTGATGCCTTTCCCTCAATTTTGTTCCTGGTTTTCCTCGATGGAACTTGCAATGATCAGCTCTGATTCCTTCACTCCTAGAAACGTTCCTTGGGCAATCTAGTGAAACAGACAACCACACACCTGGTCTCACAGCCAGAGAGTCAATGCTGACTCATTTGACCCCTGTGGGTTTCCAAGCCTGACAGTCTAGAGCAATAGAAAGGCCAGTCTTTCTCCCATGGAGCTGCTGGTAGTTTTGAACGGCACAGATCACAGCCTGACTTATAATTCCTATACCACTAGGACTCCATAAGATGCTTCCTACTCCAGCGTGGTGCTATGGGAAGTCCTCCTCTCTTGTCTCGTGCACTCCCTCTGCAGCTGTCTCTTCCTCTCCACATCTCTGCCATCTATTGCCATCTCTGGTGTCACAGCTGTCTCAGAACTGAGGAGGCAGAGCATGCCAGGACCTCGGGGTTCAGAGGTGGCACCGACTCCCGGTTTGTCTTTCTGGATGGTAGCAAGAGCCTTTGAGATGGCTCATTGCTAAGCCAATGAGATGTAAAGACTGACCAGTTCCCACGTGAGAGCTACATACCCTCAATTGCAGGGTGATTATGTTTAAATATATAATTAGGCTCCTTGGTTTCTGCTCACATTGAAATGGAAGGATTCTCTTTCTTTATGATTTATTTTATTATCTAAGTATTTAAGATTTCAAAAGTCAATGCTACATAAAAACAAACACCTGATAATGTCTAAGTCACATCTTCTTCTCCCCCCACCCCCCACCACCATGCTTGCTCTGTGTCTTCTTTGTTTTCTGTGAATGTGTTTTTTTCCTTAGAGGTGGCTGAAAGAGAACTGGTGGGGTAAATGCATGTCTCATTGAATGAATTATATGACTGCGAACAAATAACTGATAAGTGAAAACTAGAGTTAAAGTTATAAGTTAATATGTATATGTCTTCTTTTTAAGAGTGAATCAGGAAAATTTTTTTAAAAGCATGAATCAGGGAAGTCACAAAATGACAGTGGTTAATAAACAATGCACTTGACAGAGACCAAGGTATAGATGTTACGGTGACATTTACATAATTGAAAATAAATATAGATTACTGACAGTGATAATAAAAAGATTGTGTTTCCTTCCTAAAATTCTGTGTCCTTCTTGTTTTAGATCAGGTTCATGCCTGCATCTCTTGTAGCCATTTAATATATTGAATCCATGAAATAGTCACAGAAATAGAATATCTAGATTAAGAATTATTTCAAAAGCCAGCCCAATGTAACACACACACAAATACAGAGAAAATTATGTTTCCAAGTGAATGCCAATTATTTGATTATTTATTAGCTTTCCTGGTAGTTGAACCTGGTAGTTGGAATCGATTCCAACTTCAAGGATCGCTGATGTGGCGCCCTGGCGGCATCGTGGCTCTGTGCAGCGCTGGGAACCTACCAGCGATGTGAAGCTACCAACTGTTCCGCAGGAGAAAGACAGGACTTTCTACTCCCAGGAAGAGTTATAGGCCCAGAAAATTACAGGGGCAGCTCTAGCCTGTCCAAGGGGAGACTATGAATAGGCATCAACTGGAAGATGGCAAGTTTGACTTTTGGGCCTCCAGCTGAGCAGCCGAGCACTTGACCAAAGTGTCATTAGAACTCCAGGGCAAGCTATTACCAGATGCTAAAGGGGTTTTGCTCTTTGAAAAATGTTGATGATCTTTTTCCTAATGATACCTGCTTAATGAAAGCCAAGATAGATAACCCCTCAGAACCAGTAACAGGAATAATGGTTCCTTGAGGGCACAGGCAGTAGGTTGGGGGGAGAGGGGATAAGGGAAGCTGATAGCATTGAGGACTGTAAAAGCCCACTCAGAGCAAAGAACAGAATTCTAGGTGAATGAATATACAGGATGGTGTAAGATGCAACAACAGCAACAAAAATAAAAGATTGCTGGGTGGGAGGGTGAGAGGGTGGGTCCAAAGCCAAGGGCACTGATATCAAGGAGTTCACGAAGAAAGAAAATGTTTAGATGCTGACTGTGGTAGCAATTGTATAATACTGCTTGATATGATTGAACTATGGAACATTAAGAGCGCCTAATAAAGTGATTTAAAAAAACCAATAATAACTGTTTAAAACAATAGTCTTGGGCTGAGCCCTGGTGGCGTAAGTGGTTGAGTGCAGGACTGCGGCCAGTGGGCTTGGCGGTTCAAATCCAGCGGCGGATCTCAGGAGCAGCACTTGTTATCGCCCACGACCACCAGAGGCAGTGATGCACCCCACCCCCGAAATAGTCTTATGGATCAATTTGACAAGGATACAAATATATTCAAAGCACTACAAACTGGGAACCATCTTCGGAGACCCTTAAATAGAAAATTGGCTGAATAAGTCACAGCATCTCTTGATATTGAAATACCATGATGCTAGGTAGATCCATATTTATTGTCACATACAGAGGTTTTCAATAGTTTTCAATAAAAGTGGGTAGTTACAAAACACTATATCAATAATAACTACTAGTAGTTAAAATTAATTATAATATATTATTTCATGGATTATACCCCAAGAAAATTGTTTTTTAAAATTTTACCTTAGCACTAGATTCCGAGTTCCAGGAACAGAGAGCCCTTATAAATGTTTGTTGGATAAATAAATACATTAAGCTTTTTTATATGAGGGAGCTTCAAAAATGTTGGGGGGCAAATTCCATTCTTTAAAGTTTCATTTTTCCCCCTTAACTTTTTAGAGCCACCTCATATGCTTCATATAAGAACTGTACTTTGGGCTGAGCCCCGGTGGCATAGTGGTTGTGCGCGGGACTGTGGCCCACTGGGACGGAAGTTCAATTCCAGCAGTGGGGCTGGGCCTCCTACTCCCACCACCGGAGAGCAGTGATGCCAAAAAAAAAAAAAAAAAAAAGAACTGTACTTTATCATTCCATTTATCTTTACAACAATGCAGTGGGGCAAGGAGCATTACCTCTTATCACAGAGGCAAGATTAAGTAGATTGACCTAGGTCATGGAGGTACTAAGTGGTAAGATATGACTTTGAACAATTTGACTCAATACACATGCCTTCAATTTATTTATTTATTGACTTGGACTATTTAACATAGATAGTCTTAAACTGTGTGTAGCAAGTAAGTTACTAGCATTGGTTAACCTGTAGAATTACAGGATTCCCCCCCCCCTTTCTATACATTTTCATGTTTCTACAATAGGAATGGATTATGTCTGTAATGAAGTTGCTACATTAAAAAGGCCTGTGTTGCTTGGTTTCATCAGTTGGGTTCATGCATTTTTGGTTGTTGATTGGTTCCATTATTACCGCTGCCAACACCAAAGGTCTTTTTGGCATATTTCTTTCTTTTTTCTTGTTTGCTTGTTTGTTTTGTTTTTGTGGGCATCACTGCCTCTGGTGGTCGTGGGCACTACCCAGTGCTGTTCCTGAGAGCTGCCCTCAGGCTGCAGTCCCACACTCAACCACTTATGCCACCGGGGCTCAGCCATATTTCTTTCTTTTTAGAAAGAAATGTAGTCTATGTAGTCTCAGTGGGAGAGTGCTTTTCATTCATCTTTATATTTTTGATGCTTCGTGCTATGCCCGACACATCTGATATTATATCTAAAGGGATTTATCTAATTGAAAGGAAAACTTTAAAAGAGTAAAATGTTCATCATTCCACTCTTCTTTGCCCAACTCTTCCTGCAGTAAATACTGTGTACTTGTTCCTAATCTTAGGTTTAACAAAGCTAGCCTCTATTGCCCTTTATCTTCTATGGCTGAGAGCAGTAGCCAATAAGAGTAGGTAAAATCCAAACAAAGCACTTTCCTTTCTCCCTGGTGGAATAAAAGCAATAGAGCCCAAAGAATGCTTAGTTACCAAAAGCCACACCAGGTATCTGAGTGAAAGGTATTGATTTTGCCTAGTAAATAGCCCTTAATATAGTTGAAACCTGGGTGGTATATGCAGCCCAGCAATTAGCTAATAAAGTAAACAAGGACTGGCGAGAACATGAAGCAGTTGAATAAGCAGCAGCCTGCCATCCAGGAACCTGGCCTGAATTTAATGCCTTCTTATATGGAATCCTAAAGTTACCCTTAGGACTCTGTGCCTAATGTTTTCAGGCATTAAATAAGGGGGAAAAACCATAAACCTATCATAGGGTAAGTGCTATAGCGAAAAGAAGTTGTAAATGTGTAGCAAATAGGACATGCAACAGCAACACTTCCTGAACAGATGTTGCAACTTAATAATCTTAAGTGAAGAGGCTTAATACTTATCTTAGATCATTAGAGGAGAGCTTAGTGTCCCGGGATAACTATTAAACAATTCCCAGCTTGTTTGTATACAACTTCATAGAAATCCATAGTCTGGTAAAGTTCGTCCCTCATCCTCCATTTGCTCAGTGAGATGGTCAAGCTACAGAACTCTGTGGGGAGAAGGAAGAAAACAACAGGTACAAGTGAGAAATGGATTCAGTTAGATACCTAGTGAGAAAGAAGGGAAAGAGTGAGTGAGGGTGTGAGAGCCATGGTATAAGGATTTGGGTGAAGGTGAAAAGGACCTAGGTAAATCAGACATGGTGCATTAGAGGACTACAGGTCATGATCTACAGAATTCATATATCACTAGTGGGGCAATGATTAAAATATTCCACTGCTACCCTAAAGATCAGAAGTTCAAACTCACCAATTACTCCACAGGAGAAAAAGCTTAAAGATTCTCTTCCATAAAAGATCTTAGTATACAATTTTGAGACAAGGCTGTGAAAATCAATAGGGCCCCTCATAGGACGGAGAGGAGAATCAAGTTCAGACCAGGGGAAAGGAGCATCTACATTTCAAATTTTTCTGTTGGCAAATATGGTAGGCAAACCTCTGTGGCTTTCTCTGAGAATTCTGGGAAATCTCGCGGTATTTCTCCATTGGAGGTGAGAGACTTGATTCAGTTCCTAGGAGATGCTCTTCTGACAAGACAAGATGGCAGCAGAGACCCTGAATTCAAGAAACTGGAGGAGCCGGAGGAGAAGCCACATGCCTTCTTCTGATGGAACCAGACCTCTGAACCTGGAAAAGCCACAGAGAGTCCCCTGCCAGTGCTGAGGATGCGTCTACTGCCAGTGGATACTGCTGATGGACCCAGAGCCCTGGAAATGAGGAGCCATGAAGGGACCCCTGCCAAAGCTGGGATCCTTCTACTGCTGCTGGACACACAAGACTCTTCACCCACTGGCCTGTGTTTGTCCTGGTGTCACTGCACATGCTTCTTGAGTTGGAAAGAGACTTTATAGACTGGCTTCAGACATATGGGCTAATATCGGACTTATGACCTTGGACTGGAGTGCGTTGGGATGCTTTCTCAATGTTTCATTCCTCTTATATGTAAACCTTTCCCTTATATCCATATGCATGTTTATGAATGAGTGTCTCTAGTCTACTCCAACTAACACATGGTGGATAAAATCATGGTATAATATGGGATTTGGTCAGTTGGTTTCCCTTTTGAACTAATCTGAATTTACTCTAGGCTTACTAATTTCTCTCTTGTTCCATGACAGAAATTTCCTCTCTGACTTTCTTAATTTTGTTGGTGGTCTTTTCTTTCTTACACACTATTTTAATTCTTTATTATTATTATTATAATTATTACTATTATTTCTGATTTTAAAAAATTGTTTCTGAAGCACAGAAATGTATGCATAGAGACAATACATGATGCAGTGGTTCATCAAGAATGGGGGTTGGAGGTTGAACCCTGGTGGCGTAGTGGTTGTGCGTGGGACTGCGGCCCACTGGGCTGGAGGTTCAAATCCAACAGCGCTCTCCAGGAACAAGGTTGGGTCTCCTATTCTCACCACCAGGGGGCAGTGATGCCAAAAACAAAAAACAAACAAACAAACAAAAACAAGAATGGGGGTTGAGAGTCTGGAATTGAGGAGTAAGCAATTAATGCAGGAGTGGTGAGGGAGCACTAGAATTGATTGTGATGATGCATATACAGCGGTTTTTTAAAAGTGAATTAACTATGTAAGTATATGATATATGAATTTTTTATTGAGAAACTAATAATAAAATCAAAATTTTACCTCAGGAACCCTATCTGGTAGTTTGATTCAGCTATACAGGGTTGCTGTGAATCGGAATCTATCTGACGGGAGACATCAATATGTGTATATGTGTTTATATGTGCATGCATATGTATGTATATATATACAAAGCTATATATATGCATAGATAAGTATTGTTGCTGATATTGTTTTAAAGAGGAACAAAACATTTTATATAAAATTCCAGATTTTCTGCTTCTTGTGAAAAATCTGAGTGATCTGGCAACACTGGACCCAATTCTCCCATAGTGACAAGGGCTGAGTAACCTCTCTTTTTTTTGTCCTAAAGTTTTTATTATGAAAATTTAAAGCTTACTGAAAAGTAGAAAGAAAAACAAATACAAGAGTAATTCAAAAAGTATCATCACTAGTGATTTCAGTTTGCACATGCATAGGGTTATTCCAAGCCAAACATATTTAAATGTGTCACTGCAATCAGTGGATGCCTGCAGACAAGTCCTTTCAGGAATAATTTGTTTTGATTGCACAAAGATCAACTAACTCAAAGAACTAATCTTTCTGCCCATCCAGTAAGCAAGATCCAAACAAATGAAGAGGGTTTTTTGGAATGAGCCATCACTTGGGACGAGTTTTGGATATAGACTAATATCTAGAGAGCAAAATTCAGTTAAAACAGTGGCTTTGGGGACAGGCCCCAATTCCAACTATGTGGACAGGCCCTGCGCCACCCCCCACCCCTTCCGCAGCCCCTGAAGACTTCACTTCAGAGGACAGCACTGAAGCTCCAGTGCAGGGAAAGGGACATGTCTGATCAGAGCACACAGGAGCAAGTGAGGGGGGAGGAAGAGAGAATGGAGCACATTCTGGCCTGCTGAGCTCTGAGGCTGATGTTTCTGCTGGGAGCAGCCAATACACAGAGAAGACCATAGGGCCAGCCCCACTATGGGACACAACATCCCTCACTGACCCACGGTGTTACAGGGGACAACACTGGAGACAATATAGGGATTGTGCCCAATCTGACCCCACCACACCAAGGCAAAATACTAAGGGTGTGCAACAGAACAGCAAGGAGAGCAAAGCAATGAAATCCCTCGGCGATACCAAAAATAGACTGTGGAACGAGGATATTGTACCCCATTACACTCAACCCGAAAATACTAATAAAGGCCTACAGATTAACCTTGAACTATTTATAGGTTTTTCTTTTGTTGTAGGTTTTATTTTGTTGTTGTATTGTTTTCTTATCTTTTGCTGCTTTGTTTTACTCTGTCTTGTTTTTTTGTGCATATTATTATCGCTGCATGTCTATCTAGCTAAGATAGGCAGGATAAACAATCTGGCAGAGAAAACAACTGGGACTGACAGTTCCAGGGGGACATGAGAGAGGGGGAGGATGAGGGAAAGGAAGTGGGTGTTAATAAACTCTGGGACAAATGATCTAAAATCTATGGCGAGGAGTGTATAGGAGGCCTGGTAGGGCTTGATCAAAGGCAATATAACAGAGAGGAATTACTGAAACCCAAATGAAGGCTGAACATGATAGTGGGACAAGTGGAAAGTAAAAGGAAGTAGAGAAAAGAACTAGGAGGCAACAGGCATTTATAGAAATATAAATACAGGCATGTACATATGTAAATATATTTATGATGATGGGAAATAGATTTATATATTTATAGGTTTAGTATTAAGTTAGCATAAGGACAATGGGCCCCTACTCAAGTACTCCCTCAACAGTAGAATACTTTTTTCTAATAATCTGGCATTCTGAGATGCTCACCTTCACCACACAATCGCTGAAGACAAATAGGTGCCCAAGTAAATGTGGTGAAGAAATCTGACGGTGCCCGACTATCAAAGTATAGCATCTGGGATCTTAAAGGGTTGAAGATAAACAAACGATCATCTAGCTGAGAAGCAATATAGCCCACATAGAAGAAGCATACCAGCTGTGTGATCATGAGATGTCGATAGGATCAGGTATCAGGCATTAAAGACCCAGAACAACAACAAAGAAATCATATCAATGTGAATGATGAGGAGTATAGAGTGGAGACCCAAAGTCCATCTGTAGGCAACTGGACAATCTCTTACAGAGGGTCTCAGGGAGGAGATGAGCCAGTCAGGGTGCAGTATAACACCATTGAAACATACAACTTTTCTTTAGTCCTTTATTGCTTCCTCCCCCTCATTATCATGATCCCAATTCTACCTTACCAAGGCTAGACCAGAGAGTGTAAGTGAGTACAGATAAGAGCTGGAAACACAGGGAATCTAGGACAGATAAACGCCTCAGGACCAAGATTGGGAGTAGCCATATCCGGAGGGTAAAAGGAAGGTGGGGTAGATAAGGAGAACCAATCACAATGATCTACCTATAGCCCCCTCCCGGGGGATAAACAACAGAAAGGTGGGTAAAGGGAGACATTGGTCAGTGTAAGACATGAAAAAATAGTTATATTTATAAGTTATCAAGGGTTCATAAGGGAGGGAGAGAGGGTGGGGAAGAGAAGGGGGAAAATGAGGAGCTGATACCAAGGGCTCAAGTAGAAAGAAAATGTTTTGGAAATGGAGATGGCAACAAATGTACAAATGTGTTACACACAGTGGATGGATGGATGGATGGATTGTGCTAAAAGTTGCATGAACCCCCAATAAAATGATTTTTTAAAAAATGATTTGAAAAACAAAAACAGTGACTTTTGAATGTGCTTCTGGCTAGGGTATTTAAGGCAGAGAAGTCAGCACAGAAGGTTATGGAGACTGGAGAACTTCAAAGGGTTAACTTTATAGGTTGTTTTTCTCAGAGGGCACAGAATGATCATGCAGGGTTATTCAGAGGAAGTTTTCAGAAAATTAGGAACTAAAATGAAAGAAAGAAAGTCTAGGAGCTCTGCACTGAGGAACATTGTTTTGCATCACGACAGTGAATGCACTTGCTCATTTTTCAAAGGTAGTAAGGGCTGCCAGGAGCATTTCATTCATGGGCCTCACCTTATTCACCTAAGCCCTAACCTTGCCCCTTTAGGATTTTTGTTACCCTAACTCAACATTTAAAACATATACGAGCCCCCTGCCAAAGAACCCCAAAACTCCACTAGGAAGAACTTCATAGTATACGTTTTTCCTGCTCTGTGAGCATCAAGCAACTTGCTTTGAGTTAGTGTACCCCGTGGTGTCACGTGGGAAAGTTTTCTGTGGTCACAGTGAATTTTCTCATAAAAGAAGTTTTCTTGAATCTAGTTCTTGGGATAGTGGATTTAAAAAAGAATCATTTTAACGGGAGCTTGTACACTTATCACAATCCGTGCACACATCCTTTATGTCAAGCATATTTGTACATTTGCTGCCCTTATCATTCTAAAACCTTTGCTTTCCACTTGAGCCATTGGTATTTAAGCTTACCTCAACAGACTCACGCTGTACTTGTCCTTTGAGCTCGGCTTATTTCACTTAGCATCGTTTCCTCCAGTTCTTCCCATGTGGCGATGTGCTTCGTCACTGCTTTTTAGCAATCTGGAGTTCTCCATTGTATGTATCTACCACAGTTTTTTAATCCATTCATCTGTTGATGGAAATTTAGGTTTTTTTTTCCAATCCCTTGCGATTGTGAACTGTGCCACGATGAACATTGGAGCACAGATATCTGGTCACGGTTTGTTTCTTGCTTCTTCTGGGTATATGTCCAATAGGGGGATTGCTGGGTCATGTAATAGCTCAATTTCCATCTGTTTTAGAAATTGCAAAATCTGTTTCCACAATGGCTGTACATATTTACAGGTTCACCAGCAGTGGATGAGAGTTCCTGTCTCCCCACCCTTGCTGCTTTCTGATTATTTGTGAGGGTGTTAGACGGTACCTCATAGCTGTTTTAATTTGCATTTCTCTTGTGGCTAATGATCAGGAACATTTTATCATATGTTCATTGGCCATTCAGATTTCTGCCACTGTGGAACTTCTGTTCAGGTCCTTTGCCCACATCCTCAGTGGGCAGTTAGTTTTGTTCTTTTGGGAGGCTATCATGGTGTTGTAGATGTTAGTGATAGAGCCTTTTTCTGATGTGTCATTGCTAACGATGTTTTTCCCAGGGATGACTGATTTAAGAGAAGAGCATGCAGCTATGAAATTTTGTTTCTTGCTCAGGAAAAATGCTACAGAAATGATTGTGGTGTTGAATACAGCTTACAAAGGCAGCACTATGGGAAAACCCACGTGATTGAGTAATTTCTTATTTCAAAAAAGGTGAAATGTTGATTAATGATAACCCTCATTCTGGATGTCTGTCAACTTCCCGAATGGATGAAAATATCAACAAAATTTGTGCATTTGTGCTGGAAGATTAATGACAAACGACTGAAAAGATGGGAGTCGTATGGATTATCTTGGAGCTCAGTTCAGCAAATTTTAACAGAAGATAGGAGAATGAGAAGGTTTGCTGCAAAATTTGTGCCTCGGTTTCTGACTGACCAGGAAAAAGAGCTTCAAGTGGAGGCATGGCATGCTTTGAAAGAACAGCTCTGAAGTGACCCAGAAGTTTTTCTCCAAGGTTATTACTGGTGGCAAGACATGACACTATTCTTGTTTTTTGTTGTTGTTTTTTTTTTAGGCATCACTGCCCTCAGGTGGTGGGAGTAGGAGGCCCAGCCTTTGCTCCAGGGAACCGGAATTGAACCTCCATCCCAGTGGGCCGCAGTCCAGCGCACAACCACTACGCCACCGGGGCTCAGCCATGACACTATTCTTATGACCCTGAAAGCAAACATCAATTTAGCCAGTGGAATATGCCATCATCACCCCTCCCCCTCAATCTCGGCAAGTGAAATCAAAGATCAAGATGATGTTCTTTTGTTTTTTGATATGAGGGGGATAGTGCATTTGGAATTCATTCCACCAGGTCAGACTGCTAATTAAGTGTTCTAATTGGAGGTCCTGAAAAGATCGTGTAACCATGTGCAAGAGAAAAAGGACTGGTTTGTGGCAGACAGGGGACTGTTTTTGCCACCATGAAAATGCATCTGCTCATGTGCAGCCATCTCAGCGCACCAGTTGTTGGCAAAAACTGTCATGCTCTTCTTGCCCCATGCAGCTTACTCACCTGACCTAACTCCTTGAGACTTCTTTTTGTTTCCACCAATGAAAAAGGATATGAAAAGACAGCAATTTGATGAAGTAGAAGAGGTGAAGAAAAAAGATGGAGGGACTCTGAGCCATCCAAATGGATGAGTTTGAAAAATGTTTCCAAGAATGAAACCACAGATTTGCAAGTGCATTAAGTGTATTGGAAAGTACTCTTTGGTAATAAGGTTGCTTTGCATAAAATTTTTAAATACATAGCTTTGAAAAAATTTCAGGGTTTTTTTTGGGGGGGGGGGAAGGGTACCCCGTCATACAATTTGAGTCCCTCAAAGATGCCAACACTCTTATTTTGGCATGGTGTAAATCAAAGTGCCTATAATTCTGTAGAATGAGGGTTAAAGAGATATACTGACCTTCAGAAGTGTATAGACTTAGATGAAGGCTAGGTTTATTGAGGGACAATAGCTTCTTATTTTTCTTAGTTTTTCAATAAAGGTTACTATTTCGTATAAGGACTTTTTGTCTTACAAATGTTATGACATAATTATTTCACATATATTCACTTACCAATATCTATATTTAACAATTGACACTATTATTCCATATTTCTATAAGATTAAATACCCACACCAAAGCTCATTACTGTTGAGTTGATTCCATATCATAGTGATCTATGAAATAGAAATGACAAAGTAGTATTGCCCCATGGAATTTTCTACTGAATGCCATAAATTGCTAGGAGGACAAACAAATCTGCTTTTGAATAAGTACAGTATAATTCTCCTTTAAAAGGGAGGATGGTGAATCCTCAGTTCATTTACTTTGGTCATGTTAACAGGAGAGTCTAGCACATCATTTTGAATAAAGTAGACCAGCTAAAAAACCCCCAGAAACCCACCCTCAGTAGTACAAAATAGCAGCGTGTTACGCTGGACTGACTAGAGAAACAATTCCAGAGACACACATGTATGTGTAAAGAAGAGGTTTTTATCAAGGAATAATGAAAGGTCAAGAAAATACGCCAGATCCGACCAAATCAAGTCCAGAAATCTGATACTAATCCAAAAATCCCTCTCCAGACTCATGCAGCTATATATGTTGGCGGGGAATGCAGGAAGATTACAGGCCAGTGGGTGCAAAGTCTTGTGGCTCCAGTGGTGGTGGAAGCATCTCTAGGACTCTTGCAGGTCTCCGCATGGGTCTATGTGGTTTGTCAGCAGGAAGGTGAGCAGAGAGAGAGGAAGGCTGGCCTGTAGAGACCCGTTTATCTAGTTGACTTCCAATCAAGCTGTGACCTGATTGTCAGGCTAACCTCTGCCACATGTGCCTGTGGGAGCTAAGGCATACCCAAGAGTAACTATCAGACACACAGTGACTGCAACGTAGCATAGTGCCTTGAATATAGCAGTAATTGTGGGCATTATGCAGGACTGATTGGAAAGCATCTACTAATAACAACTATCTTTATAGAAGTGGACTGTCACATCTTTCTGGGCTCTTTGAACCATCAACCTTTCAATTAGGACCTAAACACTTATCTATTGTGTCACCAGGATTCTGCAAATACCTTTACCTAGATATTTGTGCTTTACAGAACAATCCTAAAGTAAACCATGAGTGTGTGAGATGTAGTCCATTACTTTAATATGGCCCTTCTAATAATAATCCCTTTGTGACATATTGTAAATTCTCGCTTCTATACCTATGGCCATATATCCACTTTGGAGGAAGTTCTCCGCTATGCTAATGGACAGGATGAAGGTGGGTTGTAGTCTCAGTGTCCACCTAACTAGAGAGCCTGACACAACTCACACCCTTTGTTTTCTTGGGGGGGGGGTTGTCACTGAGAGACAGTCACACCTCCTCCATCCAAGTCTTCCCTCCTGTGCCCTTGCCTTCCTGACTGAGCATCAGTGGTGGTGACGTTGCTGATATGTGCCATCCGGTTGCTTCCAATCCATAGAGACCCTGCACACAACAGAACAGAATATGGCACATTTCTGCACCATGCTCACAACTGCTCCTATGCCCGAGCCCACGGATACAGTCACTAGGTCCATGCACTTCATCAAAGGCCTTCCTCTTTTTGATGCCTCTCCACCTTACCAAACCCGATGTCCTTCTCCAGGAACTGCTCTCTCCTGATAATATGCATGAAGCATGGAAGACAAAGTCTTGCCATTCTTGTATTCAAGAAGCACTATGGCCTTACTTCTTCCAATAGACTGGTTTGTCCTTTTAGCACTCCATGATACTTTCAATATTCTTCTTCAGCACCACAATTCAAATGCATCAATTCTTATAAGATCTTCCTTATTCAATGAAACTTTCTCATGCATATAAGGCAACAAACAATACTGTTGTTTGGGTCAGGCTTACCTTAGTCCTCAAAGTAACACCCTTGCTATTTAATACTGTATGGAGATCTTTTTTTGTGTGTGGGCCTCACTGCCCCTCTGGTGGTTGTGGGAGCCACCTAGTGCTACTCCTGAGAGCCGCCAATGGATTTGAACCGCCAAGCCCATGGTCCCGCAGTCCCGCACTCAACCACTTACACCACCAGGGCTCAGCCCCTCTCTGGAGATCTTATGCAGCAGATTTACCTCGTGCAATACAGCTTTTGATTGGCTGCTGCTTCTGTGAGCATTGATTGTGAATGAAAGCAAGACAAAATCCTTGACAACATCAACCTTTTCTCCATTAATCATGGTGTTAACTATTGGTCCAGTTGTGTGGATTTTTCTCTTCTTTACATTGAGTTGTAGGTTATGATACTTTATCTTCAGCAGGTGCTTCAATTCTTCACTTTGAGCAAAGACGTTTGTGTCATCTGCATATTGAAGGCTGTTAATATACCTTCCTCCGATCCTGAGGCTGCACTCTTCTTCCTATCATCCAGCTTCTCTGATGATTTGCTCAGCCTATTAACTGAACAAATATGGGGAAAGCATACAAACCTGACACATACCTCTCCTGATTTTAACCCACTATTCCCTTCTTCTGTTTGTACAACTGCCTCTTGATCCGTATACAATTTCTGAATGAGCACAACGAGGTGTTCTTGAATTCCCATTCTTCTCAAGGTAATTGACAAGTTTGCTTGTCCTACATAGTTAAATGCCTTTGCATAGTCAATGAAACAGAAGTAAACATCTCTCTGATACTCTGTGCTTTGAGCCAAGATCCATGTGACATCAGCAAGGATATCCCTGTTCCACTTCCTTTTTGGAATCCAGCCCGAACTTCTGGAAGTTCCCTGTCAATGTGTTGCTGCAACCTTTGCTGGATGATCTTGAGCAAAATTTTACTTGTGTGTGATATCAATGATTTCGTTCTATATTTTGAACATTCTTTTGGATCACTTTTCTTTGGAATGGGCCCATATATGGAAATCTTCCAGTCAGTAGGCCAGGTCTTCCAAATTTCTTGGCAGAGAAAAGTGGCAGAGAAAAGTGCTTCCAGTGCTTGTTCAGTTTTCTGAAACATTTCTGTGAGTATTCTCATATTTCCTGGAGTCTTCTTTTAGCGAATGAATTCAACATCATTGGTTCTTGCTCATATACTTCATTCTGAAAAGTGGACAGGCGACTAATTCTTTCTGGTAGAGTGACTCCGTGTATTCTTTTTTTGGGGTTTTTTTAGGCATCACTGCTCTCCGGTGGTGGGAGGAGGAGGCCCAGCCCCACTGCTGGAATTGAACCTCTGTCCCAGTGGGCCGCAGTCCCGCGCACAACCATTACGCCACCGGGGCTCAGCCTTACTCTGTGTATTCTTTCCAACTTTGTTTGATGCTTCCTGCATCATTCAATATTTTGCCTTCATAAAGTCTTTCAAAAATTGTAATTAGAGCATTGAATTTTTTTCTTTTAGTTCCTTCAGCTTTAGATATACTGAGTATGCTCTTCCTTTTGGGTTTTCTAGTACAAATCCTTGCACGTTTTGTTATAATATTTAGTTTTGTCTTGCCTGGCTGCCCGTTGAAAATGTCTGTTCAGCTCTTTGACTCCATCCTTTCTGCCATTTGCTTCCGCTACTCTTATCAACAGCAAGTTTCAGTCTCTTCTGACACCTGCTTTGACCTTTTCTTTCTTTCCTGTCTTCTTACCCAATTTTTGCTTTCTTCACGAATGATATTCTTGATGTCGTCCCACAACTCATTATGTCTTCTGTCGTCCCCTCCGTTCTTGAGATGTTCTCGAAATTCAAGTAGGGTAGACGGAAGGTCATATTTTGGGTCCTGTGGACTTGTTTTCATTTTCTTCAGCTTTATACTGAATTTACATAGACACAATTATGGTCTGTTTCACAGTCAGCCTCTGTTCTGATTTAGCTGCTGATATTAAGCTTCTCCATGGTGTCTTTTTCACGGATGTAATCAATTAGATTTCTGTGTATTTCATCCGGAGAATCCCATGTGTATAGTAGTTGTCTTTTGTGTAGCTGAAATAGGGTATTTGCAAAGGCAAGTCTTTGGTCTAACAAAATTCTGTCATGTGATCTCCTCTTTCATTGCTATCACCAAGTCCATATTTTCCAACTACTGTACCTTGCTCTTCCCCCCACCCCAACCTTTTTGTTCTAATCACCAATAACCTCAATGTATTTTGATTGCACATTTGATCAATACCCCACTGGTACTACTCTAGTATTAATTCATCTAATAGAAACTATTGCCACAGTATGTTACTTCATCCCTAAATACTTAAGAAGGTGCTTCTAAATATAAGGAGTTTCCCCCACAGTAATAATATTATTATCACCCTGGGAAAAAAAATCAGTCATAGTTCTCTAAGCTTATATTTAGTCAACATGCATTCAAAATAACCCCTGCACCCAAAATTTCTTCTAATTAGTGTTTCTTTTCAAATCAGGATCCAATTAAAAGCAGCATTTTGCTTATGCCACAGAAGCCATTCTACTCTTATTTATTTATTTTTATTTTTATTTTTAGGCATCACTGCCCTCAGGTGGTGGGAGTAGGAGGCCCAGCCTTTGCTCCATGGAGCTGGAATTGAATCTCCATCCCAGTGGGCCGCAGTCCCACGCACAACCACTACGCCACCGGGGCTCAGCCCAAGCCATTCTACTCTTGATGTGGCCCTCGACTTCCTTTTCACCCATTTTTCTTCTTCTATGACATTGTCTTGTTGAAGAGAAGGGGCCTATTGTGGACTAGCATTTAGACCTAGGGTATGGATCCAGTCAGGCTCAACATTGTGGACAAAAATGTCTCAGAAGTGAAGCTGCACACTTCATGTAATATCACATGAGGCGGTACATAACGTCTGGTTGTGCCTAGTTGGTAATTGCAAGTGTGACTGTAATGGGTAGGTTTGTTATGCCAACATGGCCACAGAAGATTGGTGGGTCTGTAGTGATAACACAGCCAATGAGCACATGAATTGAAGGGCAGAGATAGGAAGGGTTCAGCGAGTCCTGCCCTCCTTCTTGCTTTCGGATCTTCAGACCAGACAGCTGTCTTGTTCGTCCTGTGCCTCGACCTCCAAGCAACACTACCTGTGGGCCACCTAATCGTGGACTGTGTAGCTGTGAGTTGAGGGTCCTTCAAGGTCTGCTTCGCCACGCTCTTGGGATATACATCTCTTCAGCTGGGGACTGTTGGACTCTGTCATCTGTTGGCTGACTGTTAGTGAACTGCTCTGCTCCTTGCTGCCTGTGACCAGATAGCCTGAATTGCTCTACAAAGGACTACTCAGCGGCCCTCAAGACTTGAAGAGCTGCCAGTCTTCTAGCTGTCTCATGCAAGTGAGTTGCACCGAGCAATTTGTATTGCTTTATAGATTAGTTAACTGTTTCTTTCTTACCTTATATACCCTTCTCTCTATATAAATATATACAAAAATTACTAGTGTCCTGGTTTTATTTCTCTAAGAGAACCCTGCCTGACACAGTGACTATGGAGCTTAGTGGATGTGTTAGCCTGGGTTTTCTAGAGAAACAAAATCAATGACAGTCATATACTTAAAAGGAAGGATTTTATGCCAAGCAGTAATTTTATATCAAGAAGGCATATCAGTTCAGTCCAATTAAATGTCATGGGTCCCATGCTAATTAGGGCCTTCTTCAGACTCATGTAGAAAGTTAAAGCAGGCAGCAGGAAGATCACAAGTTGGTGAGTGCAGGCAATATCAAGTGGATCCAAGGTTGGTGATGATGTGGCAGTGGACCAAGAGCTCCCAGGTTGACTCCCAGTGGCCCACATGGGGCAATATGGCAGAAACCGAGTCTCAGAAGGCAGAGGGAATGAAGGAGCAGAGAAAAGTAGTTCTCAGTTTCTTTCTTAGCAAAAGGTCATACACTCAAGGAGGCATCATGAGGCCATAACCCAATTAACAGGTTGGATTCCATCCCTACCTCCACACAGGTACCCTCGAGTTGACATAATCTAACTGCACAGCGGGCCATTCCCTGCAGATGTGGTATGCTGTCTTCAATTTGCCACACACCACAGTGCCCCTTCCCTCCCCACCAAAAACTTCTTATTCGTCTTACCCACAGTCTAATCAGTTCATTTTACCATAAGCAGGAGGCATATGTGAACCTTGGCCTGAAGTATATCAGGCACTAAAATCTGGGTGGTATGATAATAGCATGTTATCCACTATGTTCCTGGTCAACAAATATTTCTTGAATGACTCAAGGTCAAAATACCTCAGCTAGAAACACCTGAAGGCGAGTAGATTGTGGGAAGACTTCTAACAATTCGTGTGCCTGAACCAAATGGGATTCATAGGAACCTTGTGTCCTCATGTATGTAGAGTGGATTGTTGAGGTTGTGAACTCCAGAAATGGCTCTTTATGTCAACTGAATAGATGCATAAAACTTTCTCATGCCACAGGAGAAGCCAGAACAAGGAATGGTGAATGACCAATTCTGAGAATCAAGATCTGTTTACCTCGGTCTCACATTGGTGATGCAGGTTGGACTCTCTGGATATACAGACAGAGACAGAGTCTGTCATGTAGAACATTTATTGGGGTTCGTGCCATCGAAGAATGGTGCAGACAGTTCATCATTCATCCCTTACAAAGAGGGAGGTTTGAATTAACCCAGAGTAGCATTAGAAGAACAGCCTGGCCATCTACTTCCCAAACAATTTAGCCATTGCAACTCCTGTGAAGAACAGCTCTACTCTGATACACATGAGAATGTCATCAATAACTGATCCTTAACACCTGTGAAAAGGCAAGAGGGAAGAAGTGAGACTGAGTAGAGGATGAAGTGAACTGTGAGGCAGCACCGGTCTCTAAGAGGGTCATGAAGTGTAACCATCCAGCAGTTTCCATTCATTTATCAAGTAGAGCCCTTACGCTTCTGCCTCACTCCATCAGGAGTCCTGGTGGCAGAGTGGTGAAGCACATGGCTGGTAACCAAATGGACAGCAGGTCCACCCCACCAAGAGAAAGACCTGGTGTTCTGTAAAGATTTACAGCCTGGGAACCCACGCGGCAGTTCTACTGCCTCCTATAGCATCTCTCTAAGTTGGAATCGACTGGGTGGCAAAGAGCCTTTGGGTCTATCTTAATCATAAGGTAAGGTCTTTTCTAAGAAGGAAATAACCTTGAGGTTATGTCCTTTGCAGTAGAGAAAGATTCTCACAGAACTGGCAGGCTGAAGCCACCCGCTAAAGACCTCCCAACAGCTGGGGAACTAAGTCCTACGTGGGTAGTGCAGTTTTAAGACCACCATATGCCTTCAGTGTTAAAATTTGTCATTTTCTGAAGAGTTATTAAGTGGTCCTTGGGGTAAGCATTAGATGCTGCTGTTGTTGTTAGGTCGCATCAAGTTGGTTCTGGCTCAGAGCTACCCTGTGTACAACAGAATTAAGTCCGGCCTGCTCCTGCACAATCCGTATAATTGTTTGTATGTCTGAACTTATTGTTGCAGCCCTGTGTCAATCCACTTACTGGAAACTTTGTGTTTGTTTTCTTTTTTTTCTAATAATTTTATTGAGGGCTCTTACAATTCTTATAACATTCCATACATCATTTGTATCAAGCATATTTGTACACATGGTACCATATTCATTTTCAAATATTTTCTACTTGAGCCCTTGGTATAAGCTCCTCTTTCCCCCTCCTTTTTTTTTTTTAAATGAATCATTTTATTGGGGGCTCATACAACTCCTATCACAATCCATACATACATCAATTGTATACAGGCCACATTTGCACACTTGTTGCCATCACACTCTCAAAACATCCTCCCTCCACTTAGGTCCCAGTACCAGCTCCCCATATTTCCCTATGAACCCTTAATAATTTACAAATTGTTATTACTTTTTCATATTGTACACTATTCAATGTGTCTCTTCACTGACTTCCCTATTGGAGGACCTTCGCTTTAACTGTCTCTCTATTTATCTAAGCACAATGTTCTTCCTCAGATAGTAGTGACTTCTGACATATTCAAAGTACATGAGAGGAATTCTCACCATCTTCGCCTCTAAAGAGTATTCCGCCTACCCTTCAGCCAAGAAGGGTATACTTTTGACTTTCAATGATATTTTCAATATTCTTTGCGTGAAATATAATTCAAATGAATTCATTCTTTCAGTTGTCCCTATTCAATGTCCAAATTTCACATGCATATGAAGTGATTGAAAATAGCATGACTTGGGCTGAGCCTCGGTGGTGTAGTGGTTGGGGTGCAGGACTACGGCTCACTGAGTTGGCGGCTCAAATCCAGCAGCAGCTCTCCAGGAGCAAGGCTGGGCCTCCTACTCCCACCAGAGGGCAGCGATGCCAAAAAAAAAAAAAAAGAAAATAGCATGACTTGTGCTTCCTTTGACAGGTCATGTACTGAAAATACTATGACTTGAGTCAGGTGCATCTTAGTCCTCAATGAGTAACATTCATGCTTTGCAGCCCTTTAAAGAGGTCTTGTGCAGAAGATGTGCTGCATTAGTTAAAGCATTAGATAGCTGCTTGTAAACATTCAAATTATCCTGTAGCCTTTTAAATCTTATGTTGAAAATTTATTTATTAAGAAGCTCAAAAACTAAAGTGATCTGAGAATCTCTCAGAGTTTACAAAGGTTGACATTGCTTGGCAGGCCCACAGGGTAGTGAACTGAATACATTTACATTGTTGTGAATCTCTTTGCTGGCAGCTAATACCAGTGATGTACATCTGAAACCACACCAGGTCCTAAAAGACACATGGAAATATAGCCTAACTGGAATGAAGAGGAAAATAGCTCCACGTGTTTCTAACTAATATTAGTATAGTACAAAAGAGAAATGAATAGAGGACGCTGTATTAATTTCCTATTGCTGCTGTCATGAGTTTTTAAAATCAATATATCATTTATTTGGGGCTCTTCAGCTCTTATAACAATCCATACATCAACTGTATCAAACATATTTGTACATATGTTGCCATCATCATTTTAAAAACATTTTCTGCTTGAGACCTTGGTAGGTAATGAATTTTTACAAATGTGGTAGCTTAAGGCAACAGCTCTTTAGTGTTTCACAGTCCTGGCACCCAGAGGTCAAAATTTAGTCTCACACGCCAAAATGAAGCTGTTCTCGGGGTCATCATATGAGGAAAAGGCACAGGGGCCATGTCTGACTACATCTAACAACACGAAAGAGGAGAATCCAACTACCCATCAGCTCAAGGTCACAACCACAGACCCAGGGGTTAGATTTCAATGTACCTCTCTGGGTGACACAATTCAACCCTAACACTTATGTTCCAGAGATTAGGAAGTGGATGGCTTATGAGAGGCCATTATTCATTCTATTATAGAAGCTTCCTAGTTTAGCTTCCATTCATCTCTAATGATGAGCTTCTCACCTATCCTTGTTTCAAGAGCAGGAACATAGAGTGGGTGTAAACCCAATCGCACTCCCTGTAATGGAGCCAATTCTGACTTATAGAAAGTCTACAGAACTGGGCAGAATAGAGCAGAACTGCCTCCTAGGGTTTACAAAAGAGTAAATCCTTATGGACGCATTTGGCCTTAACTTTCTCCCATAGACTGGCTGGTGGGATCTAACCACTAAACTTTTGGTTAGCTGTCCAATATTCAACCCACGGTGCCACTGAAATGAAACTCTCTGCCATCAAGTCAATTCTGACTTATAGAGACACTATGTTGAGGTTCCAAGATCGTAATATCTTCAGGAGAGCAGACAGCCTCATAATTGTCCCAAGGAGCAGCTAGTGGATTTGAACCACTGACCTTGCATAACTGGCCAAATACCCCAAGGCCCAGCATGAGCTGGATGACTTGGAGGAGTGAGCAGACATGACAGAGACTCAGGCCAACAAGTTGAGGGCGCGGATGCGGGACACCCACTGCCCCAAGCACAAGGAGTGACGCTGAGCGGCAGCCCTGAGTGCTGAGGGGGCATCGGTGCTGTGCTTCCTGGAGGCCTGGAACAGCCTGAAGAAAGGTCACACTTGCATCTTGTGGACACCTTCGTTAGGAGTGGGATCCCATGAACAAAAATCAGGTCCACAACCACCACTTAAAATAAAGTTCTTTTAATAGTAAAAAATGAGCATACTGATGTGAAAACTGGGACTTGACCCTGTAATCCTTTGCAGTCCACTTTAGCACGGTCACCTTTCAGACACGTGGGCTTTCTGTCCTATTTCAAAAATACAAGAAAAGCAAGATGGTGGGGGAAAGCCCATGGTCAGGAAAAGGGGTTTCTTTAGCCTGTGATAATGGAAAGAAACTTCTCAGAACACATATCACATTAAATGTACTCAAAAAAAGTGTTGTTGGTTTTTTTTCTTCAGATATCCCAATGTCACTTCTCTAGTTACTTACCACACGTCACACTGTCTCAGAAACGTGACTACAGGTGAAAAGTTAAGCAAGGGGCTAAGAAGGTTTTATCATGTGGTTGAGAGAACTTGAAAATAACAGACTCTCATTAAACTTTCCTGGAGGGCCATGCTATTAAACCATTCTCTTACTTTACACCCCTCCGACAGGATAATTCTGAAAATGAATTTTAATTTTCAACTTTAGAATGGAACAAATAATCTCTAATTTTCTGTCCTTCATTTTTACACTTTGTGCTGTGATTTTTCTCATAGTGGAGGGGGGCGGGGCGGAGAAATACTTTTGAGGTCAAGTATGAATACTGCTGTCAGGCCAGGTTGACTAGCGAAACAAACCTGGTGGCACTTTATTATGTGTAAAAAAAAGAGCTTGAGGGCTGAGCCCCGGTGGCATAGTGGTTGTTTGTGGGACTGCGACCCACAGGGTTGGTAGTTCAAACGCAGCAGCAGCTTTCCAGGTGCAAGACTGGGCCTCCTACTACTGCTAGGGCAGTGATGCTCACTAAAAAAAAAAAAAAAAGCTTGATATCAAGAAGTAATTGTGTATCAAGAAAACATCCTGGCTTAGTTTAACTCAAGTCTATAAGTCTGATACTCGTCCATAAGTCCCTCTTCAGACTCATGTAGCCACCTGCAATAATGCAGAATGCAGGAAGATTACAGGCTATTAAGTACAAAGTCTTGGGAATTCAATGGCAGTGTATGCATCTCCAGGGCTCTGGCAGTAACCAGGGTCAGCCAGCAGGAAGGTAAAGGCAGAGAGAGAAGGGGAGTTTCCCAGGACCCTCCTTTTGAGTAGGCCACCTCCAAAAGAAGCAACCATCAGGCTGTGACCCGACTGACAGACTAAGCACTGCCCCTACACTTTTACATATCTTTAGGTTGACATGAAATGATGTAACTTGCTGAGAGAGCAGTGGCCATTACCCTGGTTTATTTTCCTGGTGTGCAAGAGCTTCCCTTGTGGCCTGGCAGAAAATAGGTTGACCTTCACATGTTTCTGGGTTCCTGAATTAAGAGGCAACATTTCTGATTCCAAAAATGATCAGGGGCAAATAGAAAGCTTGTCCATTGCTACTAAAGTTTCCCATTTTTTGCTGCTCAGGTTAATTAATTAAGAAACCAAACCAAACCAAAAAACTACATTATAAGATTATAAACAATGCTCGGGTTTATTTCGAGCACTAGCTTAGGAGGTTTAAGCCATCTCTAGGTTACATAACAAGTATTCGGGACATGGAAATGAGCAAATCTCCAGTTTCTTGGACTGTTTACTCTGAGCTGAAGCAGCTCTTTCATTGGGATGACAACCATTTTTCTACGAGGAACCCAGTTCTTGTTTTCATCTCAGCTCCCATACAAGACCCTCATATTTATTCTTATTGTCTGCCAGCATTTCTTAGGGGGCATTTCTGCTTACCCACAATCTTCTTATTCAATAAAAAATGATGTTCCAGAAACAACACGTTACATTCATATCCTCAGCACTGACCACAGCTTATTTTTCAGCATGCCCTATCCTCAAAAGGTGGTGAATTGTTGCCTAAGGCAGAAGCACACATTCTCTTTAGTCGCCAGAACTTTAAATCTCTGTGAGGTTCTTGGCACTGCTTTATATCAATGCTTTAAAATTTTATTTTAAACATACTTTCCCCGATTCTTACAAAGTGGAGATAAAATGGCAAGTACCCCTTTAAAAATATATTTAGTATTTTCATTTCATCTTTTCAAGGCTCATATATTTTCACCTGATTCGTGATCCTCACTCTTTGAGAATCCCTGATGTGCAGAGATTTTCTGCTGCATATTTTTAGATGTCTATAACTTGGCTTTTAGGACCTCAATCACAAGCAGGTGGAGGTCTAGTTCAATGAGCTGTTCTAATTTTACGATTCCAAAGTGACTGATCCATCCCTGTTCAAGGGGTTGTTTTCGGGCTTTCCTAGACTTCGTGACTAATCTTTCAAAGGCTCAAGATATATCTTCTTTTCCGTGTATCCAGTAATTAAGTCCGTAGACTTTAACTTTGGGTTAACTTCTGAGTGTCTATAATGACCAACAGTGGTTATGATAATAAGTGCAATCTCCCTGAGTCATGCACCCAATGTAAAATAATATAATGGAAGAAACATATAAATATGCACATCAACAGAGGTCAGAACAAGTCTCTTACAGGACAGTAGCTCAGAAGCCAGAAGGCCTGCGATCGAGGGAAAGAGTGCTGACGTTGTGTATACTCTCAATGACAGTCGCATGCCAGGCATGTGAGTTCACGTAACCTAACATGGCTGCAGTGGCTACTCCTTGGGCTGCTTTCCACAAAGCCAGCAGTCTAAAATCACCAGCTGCTCGTCAGGAGAAAGATGGATGGCGCTTCTCCTCCCATAAAAAGTTACAGTCTCAGAAACTCACGGGGACAGGTCTACCGGATGCTTATGAGTCGGCATTGACTGGATGGCGGTGAGATAGAGTTCTGCCATTTGGTAGCTGTAGAATCTTGGCCCTATTGCTCAATTGTTCTGGACTCTAGTTTGTAAAAAGCAGACAAAAAACAAAACAAAACAAATGAAAACCTAGGGTTATTCTCAAGATGAAAGATAATGTGTGTATGTTGTTATGGCTGGTACCTTGCACAGAGTGAACTCTATGTGAATGTTAGCTATCTATTTTCAAACCTCTCTGAGGAGAAAACAGACGTTCAGTGAGGTTAGAGAAGCAGGCCACAGATATTTAACTATGTGTTTATTTTCTGTTATACCAGGGGACTATGTACATGTTATATGTACGTCATATCTGGAAACATGCACTACATAAAATGTTGCACTGTGTAATTTGCTGAGGTTATCAATCTCAGATGCTCACTCACAGTGTTTATATGTAGTGCTTCTAATCCCACAATACAAATAAAGATTCAATTTATAAAATTACCACTGATAAAAATCCAATAATAATGGGGGGAGGGAGAGATATTGGAGGATGAATTCAAATTCGTAAGAGGATGAATTTGAAGACCGCCCCATTGTTCTGCAGGTCTTTCTGCCATGGAGCTGCTGAGGTGAGGGGGGCAAACCTTTATGGGTGTGACTGGCAGGCAGGTGCTTATCCGTTGCATTGTACAATCAGTGACCCCAGGGTCCTCTGCTCCCGTTAAGATTACAACCTACAAATACCCTATGGAGAAGTACTATTCCATCCAGTGGGGTCCTTCTGAGTAGAAGTCTACGTCAAGATCAGCAGCAGCACTGTTATCCATGCCAATCAGTTTCTCATTCTAATCTTGTCTCGTTAGGCAACTCTCTAGCCTTAGGCAGGTCATTAACATGCCTGGGCCTTGGGGTCTTCATTTGCAAAATGAAGGAGCGAGTGTAGGGAGCGGATGCCATTGATAGTGTCTTCCAGATGAACCCTGGTGGCGTAGTGGTTCCATGTTGGGCTATGATGAATGAATGGTCAGCAGTTCAAACCCACCAGCAGCTCCGAGGGAGAACGAGTGGGCTTTCTACTCCCTGAACAGGTGTAGTCTGGGAAACCCCCCATGAGTCAGCATGGACTCAGTGGCAGCAAGTTTGGTTTTGGTAGGATTTCTTTTAGTTCTAATATTCAAAAAAATATTACTCTGAGCTTTGACGATCCATTAACATTTCACTAGGCAGAGTGTGTTCCATCCTGGGAAAAGGCAGGACTAAGGGAGTTGGTCCCAGGTATTTGGTGAATGATCATTGGAAGTACATAAGGAATAAGCACCTGAGAAAGGACCCCTGCATGAGGATGACCTGTTACTGGGTTCAAGATGTCTCAGTAGGAAGTCACCTACTTTAGGCTTGGGAAGGGAAGAAATTCTTTTTCATTTGGTGATGCTGGAATATATTCAATAGCCTAAAATCACCTGAAAACTCCAAGAAAGTATGATAAATGAACAGTGGGCAAATGTAGCCTTTAGTAAGAGAGGAATGAATGAAAAGGAGAAAGTTTTCTTACAGTTTCTTAGTCATCAGGGGCTGAAAAATCATCACAGTCCAGAAGTTTTCTTAGGCATATGAGCAAAGAGTTAGCTGGCACTAGAGTTATTTGACACCCTCAAGATGAAAGACAGTAAACATCGTCTCATTCCAAATACTGAGTCATGTTTATGACAAGCAGAAACTCTTAAGACTAACATCCCCGAGGGCCTAGTCTTGAGATGATAGCTTTTTACTCAAATTATGACGTCATGAATTTAAACGTGGCCTTGGTACCTGCCTCCACTCCATCACCTCTTATTGACTCTTAAAGCTGTTTATCTCTTTGGTTTTGTCTATCTCATGCCCCAAACAACACAGAAACAAGTATACAACTATTATGTCTGAAGACATCTTTAATGTATTAATTTTGTGGATGTAGCATACTACAGGTAGACAGCCCCATGGACCATGACTTCATACCAACAGCTCAGTTTTGTCAGCTCTCACAAAAGTCAAGTACCTCTCCCCCCACCATTGGTGCATTTTATTAGTAGTAATTTTATAAATCGAATCTTTGAGCTTGGGGATGGGGAGCACGGCATAGAAACACTCATGGGTGAACACCTGAGACTGATAACCTCAGCATATTATGCGATGCAGCATTTTATGGAGTACTTACCTCCAGGTATAACATGTACAGCAAGTAAACACATAAATGACTCGACAGCCAGCTTTAAGTGTGGTTTCTAGTAACATGAATATATCTACAATTGGGAACTGTCTTTAATTCTTTAGAATGTTCTTAAATCAACGGTAATGTTCTCACAAAATTATCTTCAGAAAGAAGAAAAATTGCCTTGTCATGTGGGAAGCTGCTCTTGTTGGGTAGCTCAGCAGAAGGGGACACGGCTGGGATCGCAAGCAGCCGTGGTGACAGCATTCCACAGGAGAAAGACGAGGTTGCCTCGTTGCTCCCGTAGCTATGAAAATTCTCAGAAACCCGAAGGAGCAGTTCTACGCTGTCCCAGGAGAGTCAGGAGAGCTGTAAGGATTGTATCGTTTGTTCAATTTACTGAATATGTTGAACAAAAGATCCCCAAAAATTAGTATATGAAGATGGACTTGACCTCAGGATTGGAGAAAGGTTCATTAACAACCTGAGATTAACAACCAAATCTCACTTAGTGAATGAAGGGAACTTGGAGCACTAAGGAGGATTAAGTGCTACAAGTGTCAGTATGAATTGTACCTCACAATAAGGCCAATAAGGAACATTATGATAAGCAGAAAATATTGAAGATACTAAAAAGTTCAGTTTACTAAGATCTACAAGCCAGCAGAAATCAAGAAATCAAACTTGTATTCATTGGGTAAACCTTCTGCAAAAAGTTTTTAATGTGTCAAAGAGCAAAGACGGCCGTTTGAGGGCTATGGTGTGCCATATTTTTAATCACCGCCTCTACATGCAGAAGTTGGGCAATGTATAAGAAAGATGAAAGAACTGATACATTTCCATTGTGGTGTTGGCAAAGAACACTTACTATATCAAGGAAGGCAAGAGGACAAACAGGTCTGTCTTGAAAGAAGGACAGCTCCCTTGAAGTGAGGATGTCAAGACTTTGTGTTACTTGCTTTGGACATATATTATCAGGAGGGACCAGTCATTTGTGAATAATGTTCTAGGGGAGAAAACTACAGAAACCCAAACCCACTGCCACGACGAGTCAATGTGGACACGTGGTGACCCTACAGGACAGGACAGAACTTCCCCTACGAGTCTTCGAGACGGTAACTGTTTATGGGAGTAGACAGCCCCATCTTTCCAAGGGAAGAAAGAGATCCTAAATTAAAATAGACCATACTCTATACACATGATGTTTACTAAGCCCGAAACAGGACAAAAGACAAAGGCAAAGCATGGGCAAACCATCAGCTGAGGCCATAATGTGTTCACAAAAGTTGACCACTTAAACTGTAAGAGAACAAAGCAAACAAAAAATCACAGCAAATCACTCCTTGAGCTGAGCCCCGGTGGCGTAGTGGTGGAGTGCAGGACTGAAGCCCACAGGGCTTGGCGTTTCAAATCCAGCAGCCGCTCTTCAGGAGCAGGGCTGGGCCTCCCACTCCCACCAGAGGGTAGTGATGCCCCCCCCAAAAAATCACTCATTTAGCTGATGGCAACTCATAGCCATCCCATAGGACAGAGCCGAAATGCCTGTTTCTGAAACTGTAAATCTTTACATGAGCAGAAAGCCTCATCTTTTTCCCATAGAGGGGTTGCTGGTTTCAAACTGCTAATCTAATACACCATACCACCAGGACTTCTGGAAGAAAGGAAACTATCACATTATGACTGGCAGGAGATCAATGCGTCACCGATGTAGGTAGAGTTACAGAAGCAGAAAGACCTATGTACTAACTGGGAGGTGTACATGGATGCTGATAGAAAAGCTTACATGGCTACTTCAGGGTGTTCTGAGTCATGCAGTCATTGTCTAGCTCATGACCAAGTGGATTCTCGTACTCCAAATTGCAGGCAAGTCTCTGAGGACAAGGCTGCCAATGAGGGGAGGGAAAGCGATCCATTTTCACACACACACTCTGCACAAGGGTAAGTCACTTCACACTGCCTATGAAGGGTGAGGAAGCATGCAATGGAGATTGAATCTACGTTCTTTCCCAAAGACTTGCTACCCTTGTTTCTAAGACACATTTTTTTGGACTTTTTTCTGAGACAAATTTGTTTGTTCTTCTGGCGGTCCACAGCATGCTCAATCCTTTTCACCAATACCTAATTAGAATATACCCACTCTCCAGCTTAGCTTTCCTCCAAAGAACCCCCAAATTCACTGAGTTGGTGATGACACACTGGGACCTTGTAGATCAGGGCAGAACTGCTTCTGCGGGACCCCTGGACTGTAAGTCTTTGGGGGTGTACGGAACCTATTGTTTCTCTTCCCTGCTTGTTGTCGTTGGGTGCCATGGAGTCAGTTATGACTCACAGCCCTCCTATGAACAACAGAAGGAAACACTGAAATACTGCCTGGACCTCCACTAGCCTTCGCTATGGTTCTCATGTTTCAGCCTGTTGCAGCCACTCCTAATTCTTCTTGTTGAGAGCCTTCCTCAAGTCCACAGAGACACTATACAGGGTTTCAAAGACTGTAAGCCTGCATAGGACCAGGCAGCCTGGTCTATGTCTCTAAACAACTGGTTTGTTTGAATGACCATGATGTTAGCAGCCCAAGCCTGATTGACAGCTCCACCAGGGCCCCTTCTCTGAACTATTCCAAACTCACTATCAAACCCAGATACTGGGTTGATTTGAACTCATAGGGATCCTAGAGGACAGAGCAGAACTCCCTCTTTGGGTTTCCAAGTTTGTAAACCTTTACAGGTGCAGAAATTGTGGATCCCCTCAAGTCTTCTCGCCCCACCCCTACTCTAGTGAGTTAGCAGTTCAACCACAAATATTCATCTCCACCTCCACTTGCCATCTAGCCCCAGGTCATGTGTTTGATTGTCCCTTCACTGGTATTCTGATATCTCAATAGTGATTAGATTAAAGTTCAGGTCTAAGGCACACCCTACAGTGATAAAGAACCCTGCCTCCTCCCATAAATATTTTCCCCTTCATGTCTTTCCTGGATTTCCCCAAAGGAATCTTGCCCGATGCTCCTGACTTTCCCCTTCATTTTCAAAATCTACAAGTCTTCTGTTCCATTCCACCAGTGCAAGGGTAGGGGAACATCTGGGGCCAGAAGCCACAGAAGCCATAAAAACTCATCGATACCAGCCGACCTCATAGGGCTGACCAGAGAAACTGTTCCGGGCAGCACCTTCCTGCTGCCCACCCCACCAAACAGAACAAAACAAAAAAATATAAACTCGCTGCCACTCAGTTGATAGTGACAGGGTAGAATTGCCCTGTGGGTTTCTGAGACTCCCCCTCTCTAAAAGAATAGAAAGCCTTGTCTTTCTCCCATGAGGTGGTTTTGAAATGTTGATTTTGTAGATCATAGCCCGAGATGTCACCCCTATGCCAACAGGGCTCCTTAGCCATCGCTTTCACTCCCTGCCATTGAGTCCATGCCAACTCTTAGGCAGGGCAGAACTGCCCCTGTGAATTTCCAAGATTAATCTCCTATGGGAGTAGAAAGCCCCCTTTTTCTTCTTTGGAGCAGCAGGTGGTTACACACTGCTGACCTTATGATTAGCCGTCCAACTTGTAAACACCAAGCCACCAGGGCTCCTCAGCCACCACAAAAGGCATGAGTTAATTGTTTGGTCAGTATGGCCTTTGAAAGACGTTATACATATCCAAATGGGCCTTGGCAGAAAAAAAAAACCGTCCCTACTCTGTGACCTGGGCTAGATCTTTATCCTCAAGGGTGAGAACTAAGAAACTGTGGTTTGTCAGCCAGCAAGTTCACTTGTGGGGAAAACAAACAACAGAGAAAAGAAAACTCAAAACCCAAGCTCATTGATTCCAATTCACCACCACCCTATGAGACAGGGTTAGGAGCGCCTCTGTGGATTTCTGAGAGTGGAACGCCTGGCGGGAACAGGAAACCTTGTCTTTCTCCCAGAGAAAACAAGGTCTGGAACAAATTGTTCACATAAGCACACATCATTGATTCAAATCAACAAACAAACACATCGAATACATATTCTACTATATTTTATAAAGTGAACTACAGAGATCCCCCCCCCCCCCTTTCTAAACACTGAACTGTTCAGAGATGATTAGTGGGCCAGAGGACTCCTGGGACTGGTACCCTGGTCCAATCAGATTTCAGTTGTCCAGACTGTTCACTTACATAATTGGGAATGAAGCCAATTAACTGTGTGTGTGTGTGTGTGTGTGTGTGTTAACCAGAACTGTGAAAACAACAGGTCTATCTATCCTTGAGTTCTCAACCCTCCCCACATGGGGAATGGAGAGGTGGTTTGAAACAGCGGTTTTCCCACGGAGTGTACATCAGAATAAACTTATGGCTTTTCACCTCAGAAACACCTGTTCCAACGTTACAGTTTACGCATCAGAGTTGACCTGTGTCTCTATCATATTCTTGGGTAAAAGGTTACACCCATAATTACCCTTTTTAGATGCACAGCTTTAAAACATCAGGCTCTCCAAACAGTGCTTTGGAGGCAAAACCCTTGGGTCTGGGGGAAGGGAAACTGGCTTGGGTAATCACTAACACTGGCAGCCTCTCTATTCCTGTGGAGTTAGTCTGGGAAACAAAGGACCGTTCTGTTCTGCCCTAGAGTCGCTGTGAACCGGCAGCATCACAGGGACTAGATGACAGTGAGTTTGGTGTGGGTTTTGAGTGACCCTACCGTGTCTTCATATCGGAGAACAGTTGCTCTACTGGACAGGTCTTTGGCTGGGGTTTCCTGGAGTTACTATGTGCTTGGGATCTAAGGACTCCCAGAGAGCCTACACATTCCTCTAGGTAGATTATCTGGATTCTGGGGTATAGACAGTTCAATAAATGGTTTAATAAACAGTCTGAAACACATCAACACTGTGATTTTGATTCAGAGGCATTTGGCTGGCTTCCTTTGGAAGGCCTCTCCAACTATCAAGAGGTACACAGCGCAATACCACTGTAGAAAGGTTATTTTCCCATACCCCGAGGTCTTCAGGCAGTGGGATCGATTTGAACCCCCATCAGTGCCCTCCTTGGATCCACTGGGTCTCATCCAGCACTCCTAGTTCCCACAAGTGAGCTGGGCATGCTCAGTGGGCAGGGTCGGGTTTGAGGGGTGCACCAGGAAGCCTGCTCCTCCCCCCACCTGTGCGAGGCCAGGCCTGAGAAGTGTGCACTCAGCATCCCACCCCTGGTGCCCGGGCGGGCTCTTCCCGCGGGGTCCCCATCCAGGCACCCGGTCAAGAGGCGAGCTCCTGGGGCGCGCCGGGGTCGCTGGTTCGGACAGCCGGGCCCGGGGGTCCTCCGGTTTCCCAGATGCAGTTCTAGGCCCCAGGAAGCCTGTCCGTTGGGAGCGTCGGTCCGTGGAAGCCGGATCGGGGCCGGGCGACACGCCATCCGGTAAGTCAGCGCCCGCCGCCGTGGAGGCCGGCCGGATGGGGGAAGGGGAAGGGGAGGGAAGGAGGAAACCGAACCCATCACCAGCCCCCCAGGCCCCCCTGTCCGCGCTCTAGCCCGAAGAAGGCTTCCCAGCTTTTGCCATCCGGCCTGCCAGGCGGGGGCCGAGGGTCTGGTGCCCTTCCCGGCGAAAGCGTCGAGCCGCAGACACCACGCCCGGCCGGCCGGGGCTCTCGCCTGGGCCCGTGTCCTCGCGTCCCCGTAAAGTCACGTTCACTGGGCGCCCGGGGCCGCGCTGCGGGTTCGCAGGCTTCCCCGGCCCGCGGTTCCCGCCGCCACTTCCGCGTCTCTCCGCTGGGCCCGAGGCGTCGCGACCGGCAGGGAGGGCCGCGCCGCCGCCGCCGCCGCCGCCAGGGTCGCCCCGGGGAGGGGGCGGGGCCGGAGCAGGAGGAGGAGGAGGAGGAGGCGGGCGGCCGCGCGCCGGCATCGGGTTACACTGGCTCCGCCCGCCCCCGGCTGACATTTGCGCGCGCCGCTCCGCCAGTACCTGGGCCGAGGGTCTGATTCGAGGGGGCGAGGCAGAGACTCCGTCCTGGCCGGAGGAACGGGGTGCTGCCGCTGGAGTTCCCGCGCCAGAGGGTCAATCTCAGGTGTGCACTTCTCGGGGTCCCTTGCCCCACACCCCCGCGCCCCTACGGTAGAGGAGCACGCTCCCCTTACACACCCGCGAGCCTTTGGGGACTCTGGTATGGGTGGGGGGAGACGGCGGCGGGAATCTGGGGGTGGGGGGTGGGGGACTAGAGTTCTTCATCAGCTGGTGAACTAGTACTTTCCCAGGATTTGTAACAGGTTAGACTCATGGGAGGGGGTGGGGAGGAGGGTGGCACCAACCTCCTTAGGAAGGTGGCAGGAACTCTAGCTAAAGGAACTTCAGTGCAAACTTTTCGCTTGTGGGGGGCTGGCCCCAGACGACTAAGACTTGGGATTCTGAGTGTCTGAAAGGGACGCAGGCTCTGAGAAGCTCAGCTTCTGGAGTGGGACCAGCCCAGGAGGAAATGGAAGGGGTATGGTGTACTCTGATGAACTTGCAAGGGCTTCACGCCCCGCGTAGTAACTTCACGAGGCAAAGAGAGATTTGTAAAGGGTGCTCTGGCAGAAAGGTGTGAGGCGGGTGAATGGAGTGCTTACTCTTAGCAGTTGGTCGCCAGACTGCCATCCACCAGGTGCAGAGGAACTTTCGCGCTCTGAACCGCATTCCTGAGGAGTTACAAAGTAATGTACGAACACGGAATCTCATAAAGTCTTGGTGGCTAACCCAAGTTATGCAACACATTGTAAGATAATAGGGAGCAATCATGAAATTAAGTCATAAATTTTTTTTTCTGGCCAGTGGTTAATTTAGCTAAGTACATCAGTAAGTGAGGGAACAAAGTTGGTAAGTTAGACTGCCTTTATTGTTTAAAACAACACAGTATAGGTATACTCTTTTGTTTGCTTGTTTGTTTTTGGCGTCACTGCCTCTGGTGTTCGTGGGCGCTACCCAGCGCTGCTCCTGAGAGAGGTAGACTTTTTTTTTGTTTGAGATAGGTATACTCTTATGTTCCAAATTTAACTGACAGTGAAGTTTTGTATTGGAGTGTGTTGAGTAATGGCAACTGCTACGTTGGGGCCAAGGACTTTCGGTAGCTGCTGACCGCCCTAGATTCTGTGTCTCCGCAGTTTTTGCTGACTGTCCAGCCTCTGAGTTGGATACCGTTGTCTATCAAGTACCATGTACAGCCTGGTAAAATATGGTATGCTAATGTTGGGACACCCTCCTTCCTTGTTTCTCTTAGGATGATTATGTCACTTTACCCGCCCCCCCCCGCCTTTTGTCATTCAACTCCTCAAATCAATTTGAGAAATCAGCAATTAGTGAATAGTGGACGAAAGATGGAATTTTCTTATTTCGGAACCTGGTTGCAACTGTCCTGATGTCTCACCCAGACCCACTGTTTTACAGAGAAATTCTAAGCAGGGTGGAAACTGTGACCATTTCATTTCGTATTATTTATTAAAAAATTCAGTAGCAAGGTTCTGTAGTCAACGTGATGGACACAGTGATACCAACTGTCAGTGGGATTTGCCATTCCCTTTGGAATTTGGGGAGTTTTTGGGTAGTACACGCTATGCACCTGCTCTGTGCTACCAGGAAAGTTGGAGGACCTCGGGTGCTGCAGAGGAAAAGCCAGGAAATGTGTCTCTAAGAGAGACCAGCCATGGAAAGTCTCAGGGAACGGAGATCTATTATACTTGTGGGGTTGTCAGAATCAGCTTAGTGCCGCGGGGTAGTTTCTCCAGCGATTTGATCTCACTATAGATATGCACAGATACTATATTGTTGAGTCCCAAACTATCAATTGTGAACATATCCTCTTGGCCATTGGTTTTCTGTCTTTCATCACTGGGATGTAAGTTCAGGAGAGGAAGACTTGTTCTCCCTCTCACACTTTTTTTTTTTTTGGCCTCACTGCTCTCCAGTGGTGGGAGTAGCAGGTCCAGCCCCACTGCTGGAATTGAACTTCCGTCCCAGTGGGTCGCAGTCCCGCGCACAACCACTACGCCACCGGGGCTCAGCCTCCCTCTCACACTTTCATGTAGCTGGTGGGACTAGCTCGTAAGACAAGTCAAAAACCAAACTCACTGACACCGATCAAATCGATGCCACCTCCTAGAAAGCCTTGCCTTTCCCCTGTCTGATGATTTCGAACTGCCAACCCTGCCGTTTTACTTCCAACCATTGATTGACCTTAAGCCACCAAGGCTCCTGAGCTTATAATAAGTGTCTGTTCTCAATGAATGAGTGATTGAACTGTGGGACGCACTCCAATTGGGGGAAAAAACAAAGGCTTTGGTTCTAGGAGGAAAAGGCCTTCTTACTATATATATGGTTTTAGGCAATAGAATTAAACTTCTTGAGCCTCAATTTTCCCAGTTTCTCATGATGTAACTAACATATAAAATAGAGACATGCATGATAAGCACAAGACATATTCAGGAAAAAAAAATGGAGCCAGAATGCCAAACCAAATCGACTGCCATGGAGCCCATACTGACTTATTCCCACCCCACAGGGCAGAATAAGGCATTTCTGAGGCTGTAACTCTTTACTGGGTTATATAGCCTCATGCTTCTTCCATGAAACGGCTGGTGGTTTCAAACTGCTGACCTTGCTCAATGTGTAACTCACTATGCCACCAGGGCTGTATAATTCAGCTGGTGCATGAGTTATCCAGACTTTTTTCCCCTCTCCTTTTAAGTGCGTGCGTGTGTGTGTGTGTGTGTGTGTGTGTGTATGTTTGTGAGTGAGAGAAAGTTCAGTAGCTGGATGGTTGTTAGAGAAGGAAAGCAATTTTCAGGAGCATTCTCTTTACTTTTTAACGTGTTTGTTTTTCCTCTTAGGTTTTCTAGAACCTGATTCTTTCTCCTTGTCAACTCACGGACTCATGGGGTTGTACTATGTGCAGGAACATTTCAGAATGAGTACTAAAATACAGCTATTGGTCTTTACTCTTCTGGAGCAAAAGACAATAAAGGTAATCAAAGGCACAAAGAAGAAAATAATTTGTGAGTCTCATAATTCCCAAGAACCATTGCTTTTTCCAATCTGAGACCAGAAGAACTAGATGGGCCTGGCTACCGCCATACGCCATTTCTGAAGAGGGACATAGTAGGATAGAATGGGAGAAAAATGTGGAACAAAACCCACCTTTGTACAGAAGGTCAAATAGAGAACAGGTACCCTCCCTCACCTCAAGATACTTTTAGGTCCATTGCTTTAAAAAACCCTTTGCATTTGGATATAAAGCAGTCACCTAACAATAGAATCATTTGTATATAAACAACAGCACATTTGAGTGATGTTTTTCTTTAGCCAATCAATTAGATGAGACCAAATGGTCAACAAAAGATAAGACAAGAAGGAAAGGGAAGCCAGATCTGTGGAAACAAAACAAACAGAATGGAGAAATAATGAGACTGTTGACACATTGTAAAAACTGAACTCGTGACAGAACAATTTGTATAAAAACTGTTAAAGCAGAACTTAGTTCACTGTCTAACCTTTTACCTAAGACACTATGAAGTATTATGTGTATGTGTTTTTAAAGTAAGAAATTGAGTTGATTTTGAAGGCCTGAGGATGTTTAGATAATAACTTTGGCCAGAGTTTGCCCGCAGTCCTCATTTTATGGTCTGGCATGGGGGGAGACCAAGGTTCTGCTTGTTTATTCTGCAGGGTTTTCATATTTTGTTAGAGGCTCTTACTGGGTCTGTGGATGGAATACTTCTTTTTATATCATATCTGTATTCTTGCTTTCCATTTTCCAGTTGAGAATTTTATGTTGGTTCTTTCAAAACCAGAGTTTTGATTTATGTATCAGGCAAAATTTAGTTTCATATTTTAATTAGTCCAGCATTAGGTTCTATTGATTCACTAAAATTAGGGAGTGGGAAAAAAAATTAGTAATGGAATCTTTGTCATACCCTGCTAAGAATTTATTATGAAATACACATTAGCAAAACTTTAAAACATGACTGAAGGGGATTTTAAATTGTTAAAATAAACAGACAATTTTACCAATGTGCTTTACTTATATTTTTCTTTGACACTGGCATACTGTTAGGTGGTAGACAAATTTTGAACCATATTTAATTTAGATTTTCTGATGCTTCCTATTCTTCCAGTAGTGATATGTCTGTGCAATTTTAATTTAATTCTCTACAGCTGTCCTTTTACACAAGGTCTTAATATGAGGAGGAGGAACCTCCCTGTAAACGCTTATAAGTGATTTTCATAAAATAAGGATTCTGAAAGCTACTATTGCCATATGGAATGGCCTATGCATGACTGAAAGGGCCCGGGAGTGTAGGGGTGACAAGTTGAGCTGCTAACTTCAAGGCCACTGGTTTGCAATGGCAGCCACCCTCCAGGACCAACCACACAGACTCCCAGGGGCAGTTCAGCCTTGTTTTAAAGGGTCACCAGCGTCTGCGTTGACTCGATGGCAGTGAGTTTGGTGTTTAGGGGTTTGTTGTTGTTGGAAGCGTGGTTTGAAGACTGTGAGATGACTAGTGCTTAGAAAACGTTCTCATTTATTTTTAATTCCCCAAGTAGAAACTTGAGATGGCTATATTCCTAGGAGAAACAAAAGTTTCTATTCAAGGTAAAATTTAAGAAAAAAATTGGTGAATATTTCAGACCGTTATTATGATTTCAATAAAATTGAGTACTCTTTAAACTCAATTCCAAAAATAATGAAAATATATAACCCAGAGCCTCAGGTTCTTAAAAGACCTTTTCCTTTTATTCAAACAAATAAACAGAGTTTTTTGGTTATGTTTCACTACAGTAATGCTGAAAGAGCTTTGATCCTGCATGTCGCTTCTCCACCCTTCCGTGGGTCACCCGGCTCTATTGTGGTGATCGTTGTCTTGGAATTGACTGACCTCCTTGTCTTGCTCTAGTATTTAGGTTCCTCCCATCGTCTCTGTGAGCCAGCCCACAGGGAAGATTCCCTGCATCTATCCCGTAGAATCCTATGACTCCCAGGGGACTCGGCGGCAGTTGGCTTGCTTTGGGTATCTTACTCCTGGAGTCTAAGGCTAGTACCACAGCTTAAGGCTCAGTTGATAACCTGAATCTCAGAGATTGACTCTACCCAGAGATGCCTCAGAAGAAATGCCCAGTGATCTGTTTTTGAAAAGTCTTCCTTCAAAACCCTATGGAGAATAGTTCTCTGACATACTCAGGGTCACCCTGAGTCAGTGTCCACTCTGTGACACCTGGCAGTGCTTGTGGATCTTATTCCTCCTGCTGTCCTTAGGCTAATGTGCTTCCTCTCCTTCACCTTTTCCTGAAATCATCCCCATCCTTGAAGGCCCTGACCACTAGCCACTAACGTCATCATCCTTCCTCTCACCACTTCAGTTAGAATTGTTTTGTCTGCGTCCAGTGCTTCTTGCTTATGCTTCTTTTCATGCACTCGTGCACCTTGGTGTAGTAATGATTGGGAGCCAGGGTGGTGTAGTGGTCACTCATTGTCCCGCCAACTGCCAGATTAACAGTCTGAAGCCACCAGCCATCTCCATGGGAAAAAGATGAGACTTTCTACTCTCGGGAAGAGTTAGAGTCTCAGTCCCCCCCCCCCCCCCCCCCCCCCCCCCCCCCCCCCCCCCCCCCCGGCAGCTGCATTCTGTTCTATAGGGTCCACTCAGTGACAGTGAGTTTGGACTTTTGTTTTGATAATCAGTTGGAAACATGAGTCTGTTTCTTTGTTGTATCAGATCATGCAGAGCAGGGGCTGGAAGTGAGGCAATTTTGTGGACCTCACATGCCTAACTCAGGAACTTTTTCTCAAAACAGCACCTAATAGACAATAGTTGTGTGCATGATCTCCGCCCGATCCCACCATAAATATGGGACACGAATGGGCTAGGCGTGAATGCACAGCAGATCAGAACTCAGGCAGATCCACTGCAGGTACTATTATTGGGTATTTAAGGCTATTCTCCCCCCACCCCCTCCCAAGTCCTTCCCATCTTCCCGACCTGTTTGTCAGAATTGACATCAAGAGGCTCTGTGGGGGTGGGGGTAGGGAGAGAGGAAATGTCTGCACAGGAAGCCACATGGTGAAAGCACTCCCTGTTGTAAAGCAGTGGAGAAATCAACACAGGAATCATCATAGCATTCTCACCAAGACTCCACCTTCCTTGTTGGGGCTCTCAGAGTGTTTCATGTTTCTGCTGGGCTCCCCTGCCTGCCCACCCAATTCGATCACTTAAAAAATATGGAAAATCAATTCTTAGCATGATACTTGATAATATTATCACCCTTATCAAAGGGCCCAGGCTTCTGAGGGAACGGTACCTCAGTGTCAGATCTGTAGTCCATGGGGATCAGAGGAACCCTGGAGGCTTAGTGGTTATTGCTGACTGCAGTATACAAGGTTCAACTCGGGACCCTACAGGGGCAGCAGTACTGTGGACTTGGCAGGGACTTGATGGCAGTGGATGTGTTTTCGGTTTTTGGAGGGCAGGGGGAGCCTTTCTTCCCAGCATCTCTGACATCACGTGTTAGCTACTTGGTTTTAGCACCGGTCAGTCTTTGCCCTTGAAAAATGAAATGATTGACCAGAATGTATTGAAAGCCCATAAAAAGCTTCAAAGGCTTACAGGGAGTTTGGTGTTGGCTAATGGGTTATGTTTACTTCTGTACCCGGGCCTCACTTTCCCACTATTTTCCAATTTTGGAATTCCCTTTCTCCATCCTCTCCATCTGGAGGTCACTACTCTCCTAGCATCCTCCAGGATTAGTGGGGTAGGAATGATCAAACAACCAGGCTTTGATTTTGTTCCTCTTTTTGCTTGGTAATGGAAAGTTTGACAACTTGAATCTACCAGCCACTCCTCGGGAGAGAGTTGAAGCAGTCAACTCCTGAAAATACTTCATCCTTAGAACCCTTCTAGAATAGTGCTACTCGGTCAGAAAGGCTTGCTCCGAGTTGGATTGGGCAGCTTCCCGTTCAATCACTTTGTATGCTTGTCTAAGATACACAGATTCATAGACTTTTAAAGTGGAAAAAGATTTTGAGTTCTCATGCAACCTTCTCTTTTTATTTATAATAGTACTAAGTTATCACAATCACTTCATTTACTGGTCTATCCCAAAGATATTCTGGGTTTCATTCCAAGCCACCCAGTAATGCAAATGTTCCAAGAAAGCAAGCCCCGTCCATTGTTTTGATTTCGCAGTGCACATACAGCTTATGTTTACACCACCCTGCTATCTATTCAAGGAACTCCCGGGACACAGCAGGCTAAGCTGTGGGCGACTACACTGAAGGTCGATGGTTCAAGCTCACCAGTCACTCCATAGGAGAAAGATGAAGCTGAAAGAGTGACAGTGTCAGAAACTGTTCCACTCTGTCCAATCTGGTCTCAGTGTCAATTCAATGACAGTGGGTTTTTTTTTCTTCCTTTCGAGATCTGTTGGGTATGTAACAGCATTATTAACATGTTTAAAATATTGTGAGAATCCCCAAAACGTGATACAGGGAGTGTATACTATTGGACAAAGGGTGCTTGCTGGTAGACTTGCTCAATATGGGGTTGCTGTGGACCTTCCATTTGTGTCTAGCACAGTAAAATGAGGTATGCCTGTTTTGTGCAGTGATCAGTGCCCAGACGCTGTATTAAGCACTTTTGCATTATTCCATACCTCCACAGCGACGCCTGTAATATAAGGAAACAGCCCCCGGGGAGTTACGTGTCTCACCAAAAGCCACCAATCCATTTTCTGGTGAGACGGAAACCTCCTTGAGAACTTTGCAAAGCAATCATGGGATCAAAAGAAAATCCCAGTCCAAATCTGTGATGTATTTCCTGTTTGGGAGCTACTTTAGATGCCACTGCCTAACTTGTTGCATTGCTTCTCCGCACACTGACACTTCTAATATTTTACTCCGTGGTTCAGCAGCCACCACTGATGTTGAAATCGCCCAACCAGTTGAACGCACAGCATGGCGTATCTGCCTAAAGCAATCTCCCTTTTGGCTTGCCTTTTAGGATCTCATCAAGTTGTTAAATCCTTTTGCCAACCTGTCGTCAGTGTGCCTTTTCCCACTCTTACATGGAGCCCTCGTGGCGTAGTAGTTAAGTATGTATGTCTGCTAACCTCAAGTTCAGTAGTTTGAAGCCTTCAGCTTCTGCATAGGAATCAGATAATGGCAAAATGGTATAAGAATTCCATAAGGATTACAGCCTTGGAAACTCTGCCGGGCCATTCGACACTTGTACAGAGTCTCCCCAACTTGAAATGGACTTCCCAGCAAAGAGCCTCTCCCCTCCTTCCACCAAATGGGCTGTTGAATGATACTGGGAAAACAACAGTTAGACAGATGGGAAGAACATACCAATATATGCTTCCAAGTGTCAGTCCTACAGCAGTTCTTTTGTCTGTTCTAGTAGCCACCTTTTCCCAGTTTTTCTCATTGTTTACAGAACATCTTCAGCCTCTTCCTTTTTTCCTCACCTGTGTGCATTCTTTGTCAGGACAGGATGGCTGTCGTCATCGTTGGTTGTGAGGGTGTTGGTTTAGAGTGATTCAGGGGGACCCTATTGACTTGGTGTGGGACGGAAAGAAACACTACTTTAGGTAAGCAGCTCATTGCTTAGCCCCTGCGCTATCAGGGCTCTAAACAAAAGACCTGACCAATGGAGAAAGCTCAGACACAACCGAAATTTACTTCTGGCTCGTGCTTTCCTCCACTTGAATGAGGCCCCCTGAATCCTTCCATTTTGTGGCCTTAGCATTGTTTAGGGCACAGTTAATTGCATTCAGTTAATAGAAGGCTAATGAGAAGATCCTTAGCCACTTACAGAAAGCTTCATCTTCAAGGGAAGTGTGTCCTGCAGGAGACTGAGAGTCAGTAGCATAGACAGCATTCATCTCCAGTGGTGGTTGGCAGATATCAAATAGGTGGGAGCCGAGGAAGACTAGAAATGACTTTTTGGTCAAGAATTTGCAGTGTCTTTCACAATCTCTTTGTATTCTGCTATATTGATGTCATCTCTCTCTGTTTTCCCCTGTTCACATCTTCTCTGCTTCTGAATCCATCAGCTTTATTATTATGAACTCTTAGTCCAGTGATTGACTCTTTCCCTAGTGTTCGGGCCCTATCACCAGTTCAGTGGACCCCACTTTCTAGTTGTGAGTTGGCACTCAGTGGACTCCAGCTCCTGGTGACTTGTGATGGGTGGGGTAGACACTAATGGCACTTTTGGTGTTTTCTTGTGGATGCTGATGGCTGAGCCTGGCTTCTGAAGTGCTGCTGGGTGGTTTGAACCGCCGATCTGTTGGCTACAAATTGAGAGCTCTACTGATTGCCCTGCTCAGGGATACTTTGTCAGAATCCTCCATGTTGACCTTCCGTTTTGAATATTTACAAGAACGTTCTAGATTTCACCTTCACAAAAACAAAGACCCAAGAGCTAACTGGTCCTCCCTAATACCTAAATATCCACTTTCTCGTTTCCTTTAAACTGTGCTCCTGAAAGTGCATTTCACATGTAGCTTCCTAACTTCGTCTAGCTTCCATTTACTTTACAACTGTTGGAAATCTGACTTTCTACCTAGGGTGATTCTGTTCTTGTTAATGATTCAGGTGTCTTCCTGAGAGCAAGTCAGTGGAACATTTTAAATTGGAATTTATGTTATTCTGTTCCTTCCCCACTTTGTGAAACTTGAGTTTTTACTAGGCTACTGGAACATTCTGTTCCTCTTTTGAATTGCTTCTAAATTGTCTCTTTTCAAGTGCTTTCCCTTCATACTGGCATTCCCAGGGTTTGTCCTTTGTTCACTTCACAGCGGATGCTCGCTGCACCGAACTGATCTTCTCCCTGATTTCAGTGATCCCAATCCAACACACTACGCCAGACTCTGTGATTGCACTTAGATTGCTTATTCAAAATAATCTGGCAGAGTCCTACAGACTGGATGGGATTCACAATCTCTTATGTGCCTGTCTCAACTTAATTTCACCTACTCACTAAAGAACACTACAGTGTTCTTTGCTTTCATTGCCTACATTATCCCATCATTCATTAAGTTGATGGATGACCTGATATTAATTACCAGGCATTTTTCTGCATGTTGACGTTATCATTGGGCAAAACCAGTTACAGCCACTTGCAGAGTTTGCAGTCCAGTGGAGAGAAAAATGATGACAAGAAAGAGAAAGGCGAGATGATGAGAGCTGTGTGACTCCTGTGATTCTCAGAGGAGTTGACATTTGAGTGTGGTGTGAATGAACCAGAGGAGCTGGCCATGTAATGATGAGTAGGGCGGTCCAGGCAGTGGCGACTGCTGGTGCTAGAGTTTGAATTCTATGACTGGTGAGTTTGAGGGGCAGAAAAATTTAATTAGCTTGGAACTTTGTAAGAGGTATTTGTAAAAGTGTCTGAGAAGACGCTAGCACAAACCACCACAAACTTGGTGCCTTAAACCAATGGAAATGCATTCTCTCACAGTTTTAGAGTGTGGAAGCCTGAGATTAGTAACCCCTGGGGTTTACTAGGTTGCTAATTATAAGACAGTGTTCGAGTCCACCAAGATGTGCAGTGGAAGAAATGCCTGATGGCCTACTGTAGGAAAATCGACCATTGGATACCCTGTAAGTCCAGTTCTACTCTAACGCAGATGGTGAGTGATGGTGGTGGTACGCTGTAATCCGGGTCGTAGCAGGGCGTTTCTCCCTCTGTGCTTATGACCACATCATTGCAGCCTCTACTTCTGCGACCACATTGCCGTCTCCTTTCTTTGTGCTTATAATCTTCCTCTGATTTCCGCTCATAGAGGTACATGTGATTACACTTAGGGCTTTCGTGGATAATCCAGGATGGTCTCCTCATCTTAGGAGCTGGAACTGAGTCCTATCTGCAGTATTGTTTTTGTTTTTGCCATGAACGGTAATGTGCGCAGCTTTGAAGGACTGCTGTGGTGGTGGGCTGCTGTGCAGATTCTCACTCAGCAGTCTAAGGGGGCGGACTTGAACTGCTCCGCAGTCCCCTAGGCTGGCAGCACTGCCAGAGCAGGTTAGTAGGCCTTTTACCTTCCCGTCAGCAGCTGAGTGCTTCACCTTCTCATTGCTGATGAATATTGATTTATAAGATGTGGTTACTTTTTGCGTGCGTGTGTATGAATAGTGTGTCTGCTGAATCACTGGGTCTTTAAAACGTCTTCCTTAGATGTGATGGATTTCGTGAAGTATTATGTGAGACACGTATATTCCATCCGACTCTCTGAATGATTAGGTGGTAGGAAACCGTGGGAACTATGCCCACTTGAATATTATCTATTCCCAAACCCTGCATTTTCTCCCTACCATACCTTTGCCCAATCCACTGCTATCTGGTGGGGCCTGCCTCAGGGACCCTTTGTAGGGCTCCCGACGCTGTAAATGTTTACGGGAGCAGAGGTCGCCTCAGCTTTCTCCCGTGGAGCAGCTGGTGGGTTTGAAGCACCGGCCTTCTAGTAGTTCCACGCTCACCAGATGGCTGACTGTGCGGGTAGCACACTGTGGACAGACAGTACATACATTGCAAACTTTATCTCACTTATAAGACGTCCAGAGAGAAAAGTTTCACAAAATCACTCTTCTGGGATGCACCTCACATAATAACCTCTATACACAGCCATGTCTCATCACTGATGACCTTTCCACACTGACACAGTGTCTGCCTTAATACCAGTATCTGTTACATGGGAGCTGGTATGTGTTTGTGTGTGTATGTGTCAGGGGATGGTGGTGGTGGGTAGGGAGCCCTGGTGGTGTAGTGGATTACATGTTGGGATAAGAAGCCACCTGCTGTCCCTTAGAAAAAAAGGCGTGGTTTTCTAGTCCTGCAAAGAATTAGCGTCTCAGAAACCTGCAGGGGCAGTTCTACCTGGTTCTACAGGTTTGTGATCAGCTGGCATCCACTACATGGCAGTGAGTTGGGTTTGGTTTCTAAGAACCCTAGAGGCTGAAAATGTCAGTGGTGCTACATCACAGCTCCCCCGGTGAGGAATTGGTGGTGGCAGGTGAGTCAGAGTCCTTCCCACTATGCGCAACAAAATGTACCACTGAACAGTGGCCCTGTGTCATCCTCACAACTGCTGTCATGTTTGAGCACATTGTGGTCACCACGATGTTAGCACATCTAATTGATTATTCATCTTGTCACGTGTTTAAGGGAAGCTTTGAAAGGCAGGCAAGGGATAGATCCTGAAGATTTTCTAAGCAGACAGGAAGTTTAGATTTCACTTCAGGATGAGAGAATTGATGGAGAGTTTCGTGTGCCCACGAGTTCAAAGATGTGAGGTCCTTGTGAAAGTATTTCTCCACCTCTTTTTCTTTTCTATTAGCCTTTCAAGAAGAAAAATGGAAATTAATTTAAAATTTTTTAATTAAAACTAATTTTAAATTATCATCTTTGAAAAATAAAATGAATGTTTAAATTAATTTTAATTCCTTTCTGGTGAGAGGAATTGAATATTAAGAAGTAAGAGGATTTTCTTTAGAAGAGTGAAGCTTTACGTTTGAAGAATGGAATACCATGAAATATATAAGATTCTATTTGCCTTCCTACCAACCATATTATTCTTGACTGCTGAGAAGGAGAATTCTAGAGGAAGGGAAATTGGATGAAGAATCCAGGTAGAAATCTTAAATTTTTTTTTTGCTTATTTAGAAATTAGGTCTATATGTACAAGCATTGTGAACATGGTAGAAAAAAGTGGATGGATGCAGGAAATAAGTTTTTTTCTTTTCATACAGAGTTTGTTGAGTGGAATTGTTGTTAGTTTAGTTTTGGTGAGGGAGGGCAGAAGAAGCAAAGCAAATATTGGCAGTTTTCCTTGAAACAGGAGCTGTGTAACTGAAATCTGCTTGAGTCTTGTGTTTGAAAGAAGGTATAAAGTATTCTGCTCTGGCTTTATCAAGTTTGCTGTGCTCATTAGAATCTGTGTGGCGATCACAGGCCATTGAACAACAAAAACAAGCTGATCTCAAGGGCTCAATAGAGAGTAAATTTATAGAAAAGAACATTGGCAATATTTGTACAGATATGGCAGAAACAATTGATATATGGATTGTAACAAGAGTTGTAAAAGCCCCCAATAAAATGATGTAAAAAACCCAACAACCTAAGACCCAATCCAACTCAATGTCAGTGAGTCTGTTCCAAGTCTGAAAAGGCCTACAGGGCAGACTAAAACTACCCCTGTGTGTTTCCAAGACTGGACTGTTTTACAGAAGTAGAAAGTCCTGTCTTTCTGCCAATCGGCTGTTGGTGGTAGGTGCCAGCCAGTTAGTTTCTGCCTCATAGAGACTGTGTGCTTAACAGGGTGAAACATGCGAGGTCCACCATGCTTGCAGTTGTTCCTATTTTGAGCTCATTGTTGCAGCCACTCTATCAGTCCCTCTAGTGGAGGGGCATCCTTTTTGCTGCCCCTCTGTTTACCTATCCTGATGTCCTTCTGTTGGTCTTTCCTGATAACATGTCCAAGGGATGTGATGTGAAATCGCACCATCCTTTCTCCTACAATGGCTGTTTTCAACCACTTGACGTCGAATGACCCTTTCACAGGGATCACCTAAGACCATCAGAAAGCACATAAATATTTCACAATATAGAATTACATATTGTTTTGTGATTAATACTATACTTTAATTATTTTTCATTATGTTCAATTTGTAGCAATGAAAATGCATCCTGCACACAGATATTTACATTGTGTTTCATAACAGTAGCAAATTTACAGTTAGGAAGTAGCAACGAGGAAAATTTTATGGTTGGGGGTCACCGCAACATGGGGAACTGAATGAAAGGTTGAGATCCACTGTTCTAAAGAGTGTTCTGGCTATACTTCTTCCAAGACAGATTAGCTTGTTCTTTTGGCAGTCCATGGGCCTTTCATCCATTGAATACATTGAACTTGAAGCTTCTGGGGGAAATCTTGTTAAAGAGCCAGGAGTTGTGTACGTGTTGGTTGTACTTACAACTTCATGACGTAACTTGAGAAGAATGAAGGGGCATTGATGCATTCTTTGCTTAGATGAGAAGGGGAAGGGGCCAGAGGGATGAGAGTAGTTAGCAGATGATTGCAGTATCCTTGAGGTTAAACATTCAAAGTAAGAAAGAGAGACTTACCGTATACACCATCTGTCATATGTTGTTAGGAAGTACAAGAAGGCAATTAGTTAATATTGCATTTGGTAAAATAAAATCATATTGGTTTTGGCCATCCAAATTATAATTTCAGTGGAGAGGCTAGGGCAAACAAAAGCTCTCACACACTGCCGTGGTGTTGATTATGACTCATCGTGACCCCATAGGACACTAGAACTGTTCTTTTGGGTTTCCAAGACGGTAAATCTTTACCAGGATAGAGAGCCTCATCTTCCCCCCTCGGAGAAGCTAGCAAGTTCAAACTGCTGGTTTGAGTTTAGCAGTCACCTTAGTAACTCATGACCCCACCAGAGCACCTTGGAACAAAAGCTTATTGGGTTGGATTATAGAAGTAGAAAAAGTACGTATAGTCAACTCTTTCATAAAGGTTTGTTATGGAGGGAAGCAGAGAAATAGAATAGTGCTAAGAAGAGGAGATTTAATTATAGGGTGGGTAGAATGAACTAAAATTAAAAGGGTAGCAGAGCATATTTGTATGCTGATAAGTAGAGTAGAGAAACTGATAAAATTACCCTTAAATCCTCAATCAAGCACACACATGGTAGGCTTTATCTTTGCCAGGAATGGAAAGACTTTATTTTTACTAAATGAATGGACATCAGAGAAAATGAGAACAGAGGTAGGCAGACCATGGTTTGGTTGGTGAGAAGAGAAAGGAACTTTTGCTTGGTTACATCTCTTTAACCATTGAGGTATGATGTTGTGTGACAGGTTAACGGATGAACCAACTTTGAAAGGAACATTTTGAAACGGCCATTTTGAATCATTATGGGGAAATGTAATAACATTGCTGAGTGTGTTAAACTGGGTTGACTAGAGAAACAAATTCAAGAACACTAATATATGTGTAAGAAAGCTTTATATCAAGAGGTAATTAAATATCAAGCAAACATCACAGTTAAGCCCAGATAGAACAAGTCCATAAATCTGATACTAACCCGTGAGTCTGATACTAGTCCATACATCCCACATGCAATGGCGTACGTAGGATGCAGGGAGCTCATAAGCTGGTGGGTGCAGAGTCTTGTAAATCCAATGGCGGTGGAAACATCGCAGGGCCCAGGCAGCTCTCAGCATGGCTCACCAGCAAGAAGTTGCAGCAGTGAGTGTAGGTCCCTAGGACCCTCCTTATTAAATGGTCACAACCACAAGGAGGTACTTCAGACTGTGACCTGATGGATAGGCTAGACTCTACTTCTTCACTCTACCTATTGAGTTGACTCGAGATTATATAAATCACATACTGGGCAATGCCGATTATACCATTAGATATTTGTGACCAGCATTTTTTTTCCTTAAAATTTATTTTGTTGTTAATGCGAATAAAAGCAGTAAAACATACTCCCAACAGTTTTTATGTGTCCATATTAGTGGCATTGACTACATTTTTGTTGAGTTTTGCAGCCATTGCCACCCTTTTCTGGAAGCCACTAGCAGTTTCTTGGGAGAAAGATTAGGGTTGCTACTCCCGTGAAGAATTGCAATCTCAGGAACCTAGCTATACTGTGTCTTAAAGGATCTCTGTGAGTTGGAATTCACTTGTGATGGCAATGAGGCATAGTTCTTAAATGAGCATAATGCTCAAGACAGACTTTTTTTTAGTGAAGTTCAACTATTGTTTAAGTTCAACTATTTTTTTATAGTGCAGTACAACTATTGCTACGTTTTAAGAAGATTGTTTTAGGGCAGTCATTTCAGGAGGCTCACTGGTAATGCATTGTGGAAGAAAGCCTAGAGTTCATTTGACTGTTCAGTTCTGTTCACATTTCCCTCCTTTTAATGAGAATCCTTCTGTGGGATCTTTGATTGAAATGTTCAGCAGTTGTAGTTGGGTACCATCTGGTATTTCTGGTCTCAAGAAAAAGGAAGCAGTTACGATGGAGGCAACAAGCCACCCATTCAATTTCCTCCTCTGATCCCAACTTTCCATTCCCTGCAGTTCCAGGTTAATAGAGAGCTAGTTGTCTTGGGTGGCCATTTGCAAGCTTTTAAGATCCCAGGCACTATGATGTGACATCGGAGGCAGAACAGAAATGCAAAAGATGTTATTAGGTCAATTAACTGGACTGTTCCATGAAAACATGTTACAGCAGCTATTTTTTTTTTGTTATTGTTGTCATTGCATTTGTATCTATCAGACAACGTCTGCTAATTCATCTTTTTCATAGCAGTTACTATAAAGAATCATTTAGCCCCACCTTTAATAAATGTGGTGGCTGTTTTGAAACATTCTGGGAAAATGTAATAGTATTATTTGTGGGCAATGTACATTGCCTCTTAGAGTTTCGTGCCCATGTGTTTATAGTGTGTCCAGTGTCTGCACGATTTTTTCTCCTCCTTTGGATCCCATAGGTAGATGTGCTTCTTCTGTGTGGATTTAGCAGTCACCTTACTTAGATAGCTTATTGTTTTAAGATAAGCTTTTAAGACATCCCCCCCCCCATGTTATTTTTTCTGATAGCTGGGCTCTATCTCATTATCTAGCACACTTTGCTAAAGCACACTTATCTTCTGCGATCCCTTTGAGGGTACGTATTGAATGGGGCCAAATCATTACAACTGGTGTTAGGTTAGGGGTTGCAGTTGGTTGTGAGATCAAAATCTTGATGCACATATATATATATATCTGAATATGCGAATAGATATATGTGTATGTAGAACCCTGTTCCTCTTTAGTGGTAGCATTTTCAACTTTTAGATGTAGACTATAATATTCCTTTATAGGACTTTTAGTAATTCTAACAATAGTATCATTAAACTAGTCACCGGGGAAATATAAAAAAAAAACCCCAAACTAGTCACTGTGGATCAGGCATTAACTCTTTAATAGCGTGATTATGGCCAGATCCCAGGAAAGGAGATGACTATGAGATGATTTGATTTAGCAACTGGTCCAGGCTTCCCAACTTATATATTCTGAAATTAGGTTGAAATAGGAGAATAAAAGCAGCCTTTCACTGAGGAGACCTCAGTACAACTGTGTTATTAGTGTCAACATTCAAAATTCAGGCAAAATCTTGTCTTCTCCATGTTTTCAGGGTTTAGCCTAGAGAAAAGAATATTCAGGAAAGAGCATGATGGCTTTTGTTGAAAAGTTTAGTGTCCTCGAGGGCAGAGTGAGGTGAGCAGGGTGGGAAGGCGAGCAAGGGGGCAGACTGGGCCTCTGGTGAAGACTGACTGAGGTAAATAGGATTGTGAAATGGGCTGCCTTTGCTCTTGTGATGCCATGGGGGAGTGAGTCCTGGGGGAAGCTGGGTGGGAGTCATGTGGATAAGCTCCTGGTGGCCAACGGGAGTAAAAGTCTCCTCAAGCGTTTATTCGTAACCACTTGGCATCTCCTGATGGCATGATGGCCAATAGAGTCTACAGGTCCCCTTGAGGACTGCTCGTAGGTGGCCACTAGCGGGAGGTGCACTGAGGACTTTTTTTTAAAGCTCACAAAGTGACCTCTGGGAGCGGAGTCTGCTATTTAGCAGAACCTCGGAATTGCTGCTTCTTGGGATAATTTTCCTTGTGATACTTCTTGCAAAATGCACTTGGACTTTGTGCTGTCCTTTGCATTGACATTGCATGGACTCCATCTTAGTACGGACCCTGGGCCTTCCTTGTCCCAGATCTCCTTGAACCTAGTCCCATGCCCATTCAGTCAGTCTCCCAACACTGCTTTGGGGAGTGAGGACACATTTAAGTGTGGTTCTGTGGACTACTTCTTGGGAGGCTTTGAGTATGCATTCAACACGTACAAAGGGAAGAGTCTGGTGGTGTAATGGTTTAGGCATTGAGGTGCCGACCGCGAGGTCGATAGCCTGAAACCACCAGCTGCTTAGAGGGAGAAAGATGAGATTTGCTAGTTCCGTGAAGAATCAGTGTGAGAAACCCCAGAAGGACAGTAGGACCACTTTGTGTTACCCAGTTTCTATGATTCAGAATTGACTTGATGGCACTTGGTTTGATTTTGGGGTTTTAACTGACTAACGCAGTCCTGGTTATACAACTTGGGGCCAATAAATTTTTGTGTGCTTTGTCCTTGCTTAGAAGACTTTATGGATAATTCATTGCCTACAATTCATAAATTTACATTCCTTTGTATAGCAAATGCCTGGCTCAGTTTCATCACTTTGTTACCTAAAACGATTTCATCCCCCCTCTAGGGATGCTGATTTCCTTTGTGCTTGAGAATGTGGTGTTCACGCCCCCCCCCCCCGCCCCCCCCAGGTCCTGCCTTTGCTCACCTCCCTGACGAACCATCACCCTTCGAGTTAAATGTTGTTTGCTTTAAGAACTCTATTCTGATGGTCTCCTTCTCCTTTAGCAGGGGTAGCACTTATATTTATTTTAGAATCTTCTCCTATAACTTGTGAGTTCCTTAAAAGCAGGAACCCTGAATTACTCATCTTACTGTTGTCTGACACTGTTAGACAATAACAATGTAATAAATATTGACTGAATGAAAATTCAGTACAAACTTTACATATTGCCTTTCCTTTGTAGAACCCAAATTCTATTCTATGTGTCCTCTTTTTTGTTTCTGTTAACAGTGAAAGGATAGTTATAAATTAGAGAATAGATGCATGTGGGAAAATGGTGGTCATGAATACATTGGGATGGGTATCAGACTTAATCTTTTGCTTTTTCACCACTATTGCATGACTTTTACCACTTAAGGTAGCCAGTGAATGTGCTTCTTCTTAACAGTGGTTTAGTCTGAGCTGTTGTGATTTCCAGCATTTTCCGTGATATACCTAAAGAAAATCAATTATTGGGCTGAGCCCCGATGGCGTAAGTGGTTGAGTGCAGGACTGCGGCCTACAGGCTTGGCAGTTCAAATCCAGTGGCGGCTCTCAGGAGCAGGGCTGGGTAGCTCATACAACCACCAGAGGGCAGTGATGCCCCCCCCCCCAAAAAAAAGCCACAAACAAACAGACAAACAAAAAATACAATTATCGACATCATACAAATGTCCTTGTCAGGTAGTGTGATGATAGACTGCATTTTCTGGTATTTATAATCACAGGATTGTTATACAGAGGCTTCTGGAACCTTGGTTGAAGTGTCCCTATGGGATTTTAAAACTCTGACTTCCTTGATCCTGCATGAATTAACCAACTCCTTAAATAGAGCAATGACTTAGGATAACAGAAAGCAGATATCAGCAATAAGGAAAGAGTGAGTATGAGTTGGCAGGAGTGAGGCCCTCCTGGTTTCCGACTGATTGGCAGTGCTATCAGGCAGGGAGGGCAAGGGTGATTGAAGGGTGGTGGAGGAGCCTGCAAAGAATGGAGTGGATGGTGTGGGCAGGAGTAAAGGTTGTCTGGGAGATACAGTTGACTGCTGCTCACTGGTTGGCACGCAGTGAATGAGTGGCCCAACAAGACCCTTGTCCTCAAGTTCTTGCCAAAGTCATTGTGTCTTTACTTACATCTTGAGGCCAGGGCATCAACTTTAGAAGAGAAACATTCTTGGCACATGTCATGATTTCTTCTTCTTCTTTTTTTTAATAGAGTTGATGATTTGACACTTTGGTTACGCATTAGTATATTTTCTGAGATTAGGGGAGGTGGTGGTGTCTCCAGTTTGTGACTGAACCAGAAAGGAATTCTCTGCCTTCTCTGAACTAAAAATAAGCCCCAGAATGACTTATTCTGAATAAAGGACAAAAACTACTCATCTGGGTCAAAGTTGTCCCAGTGACTTGGGTTAACTTAGGTCACAAACTTTGCTCAGACTTCTTACAGGGAATGTTTTAAATGCGTCAACTAGCTGAACTGCTAGAGATAAATGTACAAACATTGGAGTCCACGTGATTCAAGCATGAGCGAAAGTTAAAAAGAGCCTTCTGTGCCTCCCTCTGACCTCTGTAATAGGTAACCCGTGGCCTGGACACTCACCTTGGGTGTTGGACTTAATAGGGATTTATTTTGACAGTATACTCCACACATAAGAATATCCATTCTGTTTGGAAACAAAAAAATGTTTATTTTGGGGAGAGATAGTAAAACCACCCAGAAGAGCCTGTCTAATGTTATATCAAGGGTGTGATGGAATATATTTCCCCAACCTGTGAATTTTAAGTTCACTTCTTCAGAGTCAAGTGTTGATTACACCGAAGCAGGCCTGTGGTTGTTTATAGATTTACTTCAATTGTTCTTTCTATAGCCATACCTTTTTTAAAAATTGGATTACCCTAGTTCTGCAATAAACCCTTATTCTGCATTCACAATATAGGGCCCATAGGAAGTGTGTTTGCAAAGTTCAGAGCCCACATCAGGTTTTCAGTAATGAATGGATTTTCACACTATATATATAGCAGATGTATTTTCACACTTTACTTCCATCAGCTCAAATTCTTAGTGTAAATAGTGATTTTGATGAAACTTTATCGATAAAACAGCAACAGCTCACAGCTACTCAACTAGTAAATGTCCAAGTTAGAATTCACTCAAGAGCCATTTCTAAGGATTACTGCCCTGGCTGCCTCCTGCAGTGAATGTTCTCCTGAGAAGTACATGGTGTCATATGAACATGTCAAAGACAGAGCCTTATGATTAGCATGATCCCAGCTGTGTTGAGAGGAGTAGCTGGTGGTTCCCGTAGGATAAAAGGAACCAGTTTGAAGAGTCCTAGTGAGAACTGGAATTTTTAACCAACTTTTCCAGAAGACTCTATATGCCAGACCTTTTTTAAAAAGCTGGCACTGGAAAATGCAAGGCGTAGTCAAGCCCCCAAATTGTCATGATGTGAAGAGAGAAAAGGAATGTTGGCACCCAACTTTTGAGTCAACTGTCATTTCTCTGGACATCTGTAGACTTCGTTTAGGGCTCCCTTGAGCAGTGCTGGTTGAAGCGATTCTTTGCTCATGGAGTTGAACTGCGAGGCATGCCTCATTCCAGTCTATGTGATCAGCTGTATCATCCCTGGTCTGATTGGTTGTGGTGCTTTCTGATATCGTAGAACTGTAGTCCCTGAGATGGTGGGATAGGGGAAGAACTAAATGGGTTATGTGTTGGGCCACTAAGCACACGGTTAGCAGATTACAGGTAGGTTCAGTTTAGTTCAGGCTTACAGAGGCATTGAATGCTGAAGTCAAAGTCATACAAGTGAGGCTGGAGATTATTCTTCAGATTCTAAAAACCTCAAACCAAATTCACCATCAAGGAGTCTACTCAGACTCATAGGATTCTGTGGTATGTGGTCGAATCGCCCCTGTGAGCTTCGGAGGTGGTAACTGTCTGTGTGCTACTAGAAAGACGCTTCTTTCTCCCACGGTTCACACTAATGATTCCAAATTGGAGACCTTACTGTTCATCACTCCAGGGTGTAACTACTCTGCCGCCAGGGCGCGTCTTCAGATTACGCGAGATGAATTAAAAGCAGAAAACATTTTGTAATTCTTTCCCCAACATACCTAATAAATTATAAAGACAAATGATTGTTTTCTTTCTCTTTGTGAGACTTTTATTCTTGATCAGGAAAAATGAGAAAAGGACAGTGACTAAAGTCACTGGTCAGATGATGTGGACTTCGGTCAAATGTCTGTGCTCAGCCTGAATGGTGATTTCGAGAGTGTGCCCACCTCTACCTCCAGGTGTGTGCATATGCTTGAGGTGTGCACGCGCACACACACACACACATACACACACAGTTTTCTCTCATTATCACAAGACTAAGGCAGGCTTATTTTGGACATTAGTAATGAAGCACATTTAGACAGAAGAACAGGTCTTGCACACACAGTCACCCTTCAAGTCTGGGCATGAATGTCAGTGACTCCCTTTTCACTCAAACAAGAGGCAGGCCTATACAGGGAATAACAACATGTGGCGGTACATGCACCCCTGAGAAAAAGCCCACCGTCTGAGCAGGAAAGGGCAACACTTCTGAAGGTTTGGGAAAGAAGGAAGGGCACACACGGGAAGCAGGGTGGGGAAGCGAACTACGTGATGTTCACCTGAAATAGGGGCTCACTGCCGAATGGGGAACTGCTCTGGGGACCTGCTGGGGGAACCTTCCACTTAATTCTCAATAAACACTTCAAAAGAGAGAGACCTTCAGGCCTACGATTCAAAGGTGAGATTTTAAAAAAGAAATTTGAATACTTTCTCTTAGGTTCCACTGTTGTGTTATATTTGCACATATAAAACTATATAGATCCTGTTTTATTACTTTACTTTCTTCATAATCAAATTTCTCCTTGCTCATTACTCCATCTCTCTTCAACATGCATTAACTCAGGAAAGAATGAGTTCTTAAGCAGTCAAAGCAGGTTTGGATTGCCTTATTTGTGAAAGGCCAGCTCCACTTATTTTTAAACCTTTCTTCACTTTATTATGATTACATTTATAATTATATGAGAAATTATCATAATTGCTATATTGCACAGGCACATAGCTTTTATCTGCATAAAAATTTTGCTGTTAAATCAGAGAGGCAAGGGGATATTGATGGTAGACATTGGCATAGCTAGTGGCCTACTTCCGTCATCCACTTGGGTGGGATTGATGGAAGGAAGTCCCCATAGAGCTTTTAAAGGGCGGCCAGGATTACAGGATCCAGCGGTAAAGCACACCACCACCTCAGAATACAGTCTGAGAAACAAATTCCTGGTGCCAATTAGCAAACAAATCACTGGGAAGGTAGGCACAAGGGTACTGGGTGAGACCCGGCCTGAAGGTCAGTGCTTGATATTGTAACCTTGATTTTGACCGGAGTCTTACTAAATATACCTCTTGTGAGTTAGAAGCTTCCGGGCTGCCTCCTGGTAACAGACTGGGCTCAATTTGTGGCCTCAACTTTTTGGATTCCCTTTGGATTTCACTTCGCACGATGTCAAAATGTATGGTTGAGGAGAGGCTGTTGAGTGGAAATTGCTAATGTGCTCTGCAGGTTTCCATCAGTGATGTGACTTGACTGACAACAGGGTGAGCCTCGTCCACTGGGGTCTACTGAATTGCATCCGCTTAGCCAGAGTGTTTTCTGAGCTGGAAGTGAAACACACGGTCCTTTAGTTTCTGGTGTGATGCCAATGGTCAGGCAATTGACTCTTGCTCTTCAGGTTCCAACAGGGGAAAAATTATCAAATAAAACGGGGTTAGGTTAGACATCCTCAAGATGCAAACCCATAGATAGAAATAACTGTAATTAGTCATACGCAGTCTCCCTGGCCTATTAAATCTGTACTTGGCTGGGTCAGCCAGAAAGTTCACACAGCCTGGGGTGGCGGGTGCAGGGAGAGGAAAATGTTCCCTGGACCTCTGCAGGTTGAGTTGTGGTTCCGGGTTCTCGTCTAAGTGTGGAGTCACCATGAGTTCAGGCTCCATACGTTTGTGAGGGGCCAGCAAACACCACTTGCTTGAAACCCTGGCCCCTGCGGTTGGCATCAGAGAGGCTCTTTCAGTTGACACTCTCTCTTCATTGATACTTATTAGACTGAAAGGCATGAAAGGGTCTCTCAAATACGGGAGTACAATAGTTATTTATAATCAAGATGATTTCTGAAGTATTTGTTTTCCTGTCATGGTCTCTTCTTCTTTTTTTTTTTTTTTTAAGGTACAGAGCATTTAATTACTATGCTGATTTCATGAAGTTCTTTTTTTTTTTAAATCATTTTATTGGGTGCTCATACAGTTCTTATCACAATCCACACATATATCCACTGTGTCAAGTACTTTGGTATATCTGTTTCATCGTTTTCAAAACACATGCTTCTCTCTTGAGCCCCTAGTATCTGCTCTTCAGTTTTACTCTCCCTACCTGCCCCACCCCCTATGAGCCCCTGATAGTTTATAAATTATTATTGCTTTGTCATATCTGACACCATCCAACCTCTCCCTCACCCACTTCTCTGCCGTCTGATCTGTCCCTGAGGGAGGAGGCCATATGTAGATCCTTGCAATCTGTTCTGTTCTCCTTTTCTACCCCACCTCTCCTCCACCCTCCCATTATTGCCTCTCTCACCAAGCAGTCCTAAGGGGTTCTTCTGTCATAGATTCCCTGTTTCCAGTTCTTATCTACACCAGTGTACATCCTCTGGGCTAGCTGGAATTGTAAGGCAGAACTGGGATCATGATAGCGGCATTCATGATAAATGTGCTTTTTTTGTGTGTTTGCTTCCTTTATCTGTAAACTTTGCTTGAAATCCAAGATAGCATAGAAAGATGTTTCACTTGTTTCCTGGGTGTTAACAAACTCAAGGACAGGGGAACAACAAGTGATCTAACATTGTTAAGAGACCCACCCTGGTAGAGCTTGCTCAACCGCAATGTAATCAAGAGAAATTCCTAAAACTTAAATGAACACTGAACACGATAGTGGGATGAGAGGAAAGTAAAAGGAAATGGAGCAAAGAACTAGGAGGCAAAGGACATTTATAGAGGTCTAAATACAGGCATGTACATATGTAAATATATTTAAATAAAATGATGGGGAAATAGATCTATGTGTATGTATTTATAGGTTTACTATTAAGGTAGCAGATGAACTTTGGGCCTCCACTCAAGTACTCCCTCAACACAAGAACACTTTGTTCTATTAACCTGGCATTCCATGATGCTCTCTTTTCCTACATAATTTCTGTAGGCAAAGTGGGCACATAAGCAAATGGAGCAAAGAAAGCTGATATGGTGCCTGGCTATCAAAAATATATAGCATCTGGGTGGGGGGGTGGGTCTTCAAGACTTGAAGATAATCAAGCAGCCATCTAGCTGAGAAGCAGCAAATCCCACATGGAAGAACCACATCAGTCTGTGTGATCATGAGGTGTCAATAGGATCAGGTATCAGGCATCAAAGAACAAAAAAATCATATCATTGTGAATGAGGGGGAGTACAGAGTGGAGACCCAAAGCCTATCTGTAGGCAACTGGACATCCCCTTACAGAGGAGTTGTGGGGAGGAGACGGGGCAGTCAGGGTCAATGTAGCAATGATGAAATATACAACTTTCCTCTAGTTCTTTAATGCTTTCTTCCCTCCACTGATATGATCCCAATTATACTTTACAAATCAGCTAGACGAGAGGATGTAAACTGGTATAGATAAAAGCTGCAAATACAGGGAATCCAGGGCAAATAAACACCTTAAAACCAATATTTAGAGTAGCGATACTAGGAGGGTAAGGGAAAGATGTGGGGAGAATGGGGAAACCAATCACAATGATCTACATGTAACCCCCCTCCCTGGGTAACAGACAACAGAAAAGTAGGTGAAGGAAGACATCAGTCAGTGTAAGACATGAAAAAAGTAATAATTTATATATTATCAAGGGTTCGGGAGGGAAGGTATGGGAAAAGCGAGGAGCTGATACCAAGAGCTCAAGTAGAAAGGAAATGTTTTGAGAATGATGATGGCAACAAGGGTACAAATATGCTTGACACAATGGATGTATATATGGATTGTGATGCATTGTATGAGCCCCCAATAAAATATTTTAAAAGAATAATAAAATCACAAGGCAAATAGGTGGTCACAACAGGGTTACCAAGGCAAATCCCTGTGTTTTCTCAAGAACACACGCTGTGCCCTGTGATGTTCTTGTTTAAATCTGATGTTCTGAAAATTAAAAGAATATACACTTTGTGTACATGTGAGTATATTGATTACAGCCATATCTTAATGTGTATTCTACTTAGCTTTTAGAGTCGGAGTCTCTAGTATTAGTTCTCGTACTCTGGTACATAATAGCTCATGCACTATGACTAGACTTCTTTATTTAGTTTTGTACTTGAATGCCTCTGACTTAAGATGTGTGCCAGTTCTTCTAAAGAAAAGGGAACTCTCCGAAGGAGAGACTTGAAGAGGAAGTCTCATTCAAGTGAGGAGAATAAGGTCTCATGACCAAGCTGTTTCAGCCAAGATGACAGAGAGAGAAAGACGGCTTCACTTGCTATTTTAGCACAGATGTCCTCTCTTCTGTTCCTTTTTATGGCTAGGGTCAGGGGATGGAGCATTTAGAAAATGCATTGTTTTCATATACTTTTCAATGGAATTTTGTGCTAGAAATGTGAATTAACTTCAACCTGTCTTGCGTCTTGTTTGATTCTCATTTCCTTAAGTGTCAGACATATTTAGCAAGTGTGAACACTTCATTTTGATATAGTCCATCTGAAATGCCCTTTGCTTCGTGTGTATCATTTGGCTTGTTGATGATACACTTATATGTGAAGTGGACTATGAGTTATAGGTGCAGGGGATTAAATTGAAAGTGCAAAGTTGAACAGGTGATGGGAAAGAAAAGAATACTGCAGAATGTTTTCAGATGTGGTTAGCTTTATTAACTGGAGAATCTTCCCCACCCTCAGGAGATAGAGTAACTGGTCTGCCCACCCCATCCCAGCATGCTCTTGGCTTGCTTTGGACCCCTCAGACACAGAGTTGTTCTGATGCGTAGTAGGCCTGCCAGACAGAATGCAGAACTGCTTCAAAGGGCTTCCCAGGCTATCCATAGTGATGAAGGCAGATTGCCACCTTGTTCTCCCAAGGAGGGGGTGAGGGGTTGGAACTGTAGATCTTTTTGTGTGTGTGTGGCATCACTTCCTGGTGGGAGTAGGAAGCCCAGCCTTGCTCCTGCAGAGCTGCTGCTGGATTTGAACCATCAACTTGGTGGGCTGGAGTCCCACACACAACACTACGCCACCAGGGCTCAGTCTAACTGTAGATCTTGTTGCTAACCATCGACTAGCCTAAACACTGCACCACCGGTGCTCCTGTCTAATGCTCATTTGTGGCTTTTATATTAAACATTCGTATGTTGTTGTTTGTAATGCAGATGCAAACAAGTTTAGGACCCTTCCTTAAAAAAAAGTAAATTAGAAGTGCCTCTGTCATGATGATCAGTCATAGGTTTTTTTTTTTTTTTTAATGAACTCAGGATTTCATAAACTAACTCCAACAAGGATTTCTTCAGCTGCTTTTGTAATGACACACATAATGTAATTGCAACTTGGACCTTGCAACGTGAAAGAATTGGTACATGTTCATCTCATTCAGTGATATAAATGAATAAAAGCTAGGAAGATGAGCTGGCATTTTGAAGTTAAAAAAAAAGTTTTCCAGTGTTTCATCTATGCTTGTTACATTTGAAGCTTGATTCTCATCCATATTCCACATCTGTGACTTTTCAAAAAAGAAGAGGCTTCAGATAGTGATTTTTTGGTTTTTAAAGATTTAAGTCTTGAAAGAAAGATGCTTATACTATTTAGGTAGTCATCCCTCATTCCATATTTTCATAATAGTATACTTCATCAGATTGTAAGGTGTCTGGAAGTAACAAAAAAGATCTTTGAGTAACCGTCAGGCAAATAAAAACACACTTATCTGAAATATACCTTTTTTCCCCTGAAATGTTACAGAGCTGAAATCTCCTTGTGCTCTTCTTTTTCTATAGAGTTAAAGTTTATGATCACTCATATATGTTAAACCTTATCTCTTGATCCATGGCACTTTTGCACTCTTTTAAAGCAACCGAGCTCTTTAAAGGGGGTGCTGGTGGTGCTGTTTGCTCAGCATCGGACTGATAACCAGAGGCTGGTGCTGCAAACCTACAGGATCCTGTAAGGGAGAAAGATGATGTTGTCTGCTCCCATAAAGATCACCAATCTTGGAAACCCAAGGAATAGTTTTGCTCTGTCTTAGGGTCATTGGCATCCATTCAATGTCTGTGATGGGAGCCTATTCATTGATTTATTTATTTGACGAAGCAGATGACCTCTTGTGAAACATCTTTCTTTCTCTCATTGCCATTGGCTTGATTCTGACCCATAACGACCCTTTAGTGCAGGGAAAATGGCCCTGGCGGTTTCTGAGATGGAAACTCTTTACGGGAGGAGAAAGCCATGTCTTTCTTCCATCAAGTGGCTGATGGTTTCAAATTGTTGGCCTTGAGGTTAGCAGGTCAACAAGTAACAACTATGCCACCAGGGCTCTTTATGACGTTAGTGGGGTGTGGCTGCCTGAACTCCATAGGGCTTTGTTACAGTTGCAATACATCTGCACGAAGCACTTATATGATATTTTATAAGTACTGTGAGCTAACAGATTGTGCCACTGGAGCTTCAATATGATATTTTAATGTTAACAGATATTTTGAATTTTATTGTTGGGTATGCAAGTTTATTTTTTGAAACACTAAAGGGAATTTTCTCTGTGACACTTTAAAAAAAGTTTTATTGTGAATTAGATGAAGGTTTATAGAGCCTATTACTAATTTAAAGAAAATAATTGTATTGGGGGCTAATACGTCTCTTATCACAATCCATATATGCATTCATTGTGCCAAGCACATTGTGCCATCATCATTCTCAAAACATTTACTTTCTACTTGAACCCTTGGTATCAGCTCTTTATTTCCCCCTCCCTCCTGCCTGTCTTGATAATTTATAAATTGTTATTATTTTGTCATGTCTTACATTGTCTTGTGTCTCCCTTCATCCACTTTTCTGTTGTCCGTCCCCCAGGGAGAAGGTTATATGTAGATCCTTGCTTTGGCTTCCTCCTCAGCCATAGTCCACACTTCTAACATCTTGAATCTGAGTCTTCGTTGTTATCTTCTTAACTTTTCTGCTGACTATTTCTGTCTTCCCTTTGGTTTCTTTCTTTTTTTTTTTTTGGCATCACTGCCCTCTGGTGGTCGTGGGCGCTACCCAGTGCTGCTCCTGAGAGCCGCCGCTGGATTTGAACTGCCAAGCCCATGGACCGCAGTCCTGCACTCAACCACTTACGCCACCGGGGCTCAGCCCCCGCCTTTGGTTTCTTGTTCAGTTTCTTGTTCACCTTCTCCTTATGTATTGACTTTGTTTTATATGATGCTTTGCAGGGTGATTGACAAAATATCATGGGGACCACACCTGATGTAGTTTGGCTTCAGAAGGAAGAGAACCAACCCTCACCCCAAACCCAAAACAACAAGACCCTAAAAATTAAACTTGCTGCCTTCAAGTTGGTTCCCCTCCATGGTGACCCCAAAAGACAGAGTAGTACTACACCTGTGTGCTTCCAAGACTGTAACTCTTTAGGGGAGTAGAAAGCCACATTTTTCTTCCCAGGAGTGGTGGGTGGTTTCAAACTCTTGACTCTGGAGGTAGCATTCCAAATGCCTAGCCACTATGCCTTAGTCCAAGGCTTATTGCCACAAAGCAGAGGTCTACCTTCCTTTTACCCCTTTTTTTGACACCAACCAATCCCCCCGTCAACCGCTTTTTTCTTGCTGTGTTCGCTTATTAGTTGCACGGGACACTTAGAAGTCACAGACAACACTCATATCCATGGGGGTTTATTTTGGGAAGTTATCAGGTTACCATAAATCAGGATCATTGACAGCAAGAATACAAATCATTGGTCCACAACAGCGCCTCTCCTTAGCCAGCAGCCAAGTCCCTGTCTCCTGCCATGTTTCTCAGCCGCGCACTCTCTTGTCTTCTGCATCTGTGGGTCCAGGAGCCTGCCTCTCTGCCTTACTTTGGCGTGGTCTTGGGTGTCAGGAGTGCAGCCCCTCTGCTCTGTTGTTATGGTTCTTCTGATTTGTGCCATGGTCTCTGTGCCCTGACTTCTGGTCACTCTAGGCAGGGATCTCAGATGTATTGCATTGTTGGTTCTTCTTCCTTGATGGGCCTGGATTCTTTCTGTGCCTACTTCTGCAATGCCCCCCACCCTGCCCCCGGTCAATTTAATAATATTTTATTTTGATTTTAAATAGCGTTTTATTGACACATAATTCCCATACCGTACAATTCAATGATTTAAATATATTACAAGAGTGTGCAATCACTACTATCAACTTTAGAACATTTTCTTGATTTTTTTGTACTCATTATTATTGGCTTGCCATTTCTTTCCAACCTCCGCTGCCATAACCCTAAGAAACTGTTAATCTAGTTTCTGTCTCAATAGATTGATCCGAATTTCCTATGAAGAAAATCATACAAACCCTCCTCATAACAACAGTGACAAAATGAAACACAGAAAACCTCAATCAATAAGGAACCAGAAAATGATAAAAACTACAACAAATTAAAAATCAGTCAAAAGGGAAAAAGAAGAGAAGATGTAAAAATTTGACCCAACTCTGCTGGCGTTAATTCACTTTCTGGTGCACTCTTCTGAGCGTATGGCTAGTCACATCCCTGGTTAATGATTACAGGAAATCCGAGGAGGTTTAATCCCCTTGGGGCTTCTACAAATAGATTTTGGGCTATCACTCTCCTCCATAGCCTTCTGCAAATCAGGGGCTTGCATTCAAGACTTCCTCAAATGAAGGCTAAGGCTATCTGTTAACTTATCTTGATTTTTAAAGGTACAGGATATATATAATGATGCAATTAGGCATTGGTGGGATAGTGGAATTCAGCAGCTATGTAATGGCAGTTTCCATTTTGTGACCTGATGCGGTCATCCTCCGTTTTTGAACAGTACTCATTTTCATATAATGTACTGCTCTCGGAACTTAATCATGTTGATGGGGAGTGGGTAAATGTCTTAGTTGAACTTGCCCTTGTTTGATCTGTGTATTTTTACAATTCACTCTTTGGTATATTAGAGGAAGGGCTTGGGGAGATGAAGGAAAGATGAAGGTATCTCCTATTTCTCCATACTTGATCCATTAGGAAAATCTTTTGTGAATGACTCTTGGGTCTACTTCCAATTCAGGTTAGGAGGAGATTAGGTCTAAATCCTTTTAAAAAATGTTTACAGTAATCAAAAGAGGATGATTCTCTTTCAGCACATGGACCAGAATTTTTCTCTATTTCAAAAGAACAATATGGTGCGTCTTGGATGTTGTTTTGCCTTCTAGGTTCATTTATGTCTGACAGTTTTCAAAAGGCACGCTTGAGAGCTCTCTGGACGTTTCTGTAGGAATCACATACTGTTGTGTAAGATGGATGTGTAATGAGTGCCTCTTTTCCAGGCCAGGATGGATGTGTTTGCAGGCAGAATGTTAACCATGGGAAACAGTCAGTAGTGTGTGTGGTGTGCTTTTTGGTGGTTGCTTTTCTGTGTTTGAGCACTTTATCAGCATATGTTTGCCGTGCCTAAAGCATGATGTATTTTCTGATAAAGGATGATAAAAAAAAGCATCTGGTATCTCATTATTTGGATAAATAAAGGGTTTGCTGAATATAAACATGTTTAGTTCAGATCCAAAATGCTTGACTTTTTATAGTTGAAAGTGGGCTGCCAATTGAGAAGAGTTCACTTTCTTTCCTTCTGTGTCGCCTCAGTTTGACTGTCAAGTTCCAAAAAGATAGACCTTCTGGATAAGACTTTCTCTGTTGGTCTCACACCCTGATTTTACAATGTCCTCTCATGTTCTCCTGTCAGTGGCTGAGTCAGTATGCACGCAGAATTGGAGGGCTTGCCCTCTAAGTTGTGCCTTTCTTTTGGGCCCACCAGCCTGTCATCACTCAAAATAGGAAAGCAGGCAGTTTTCCAGGGACAATCACCAGGTACGTGGGTCCCCATACATCGGAAGTGCAGTAAGCTTCTTGTTATCTTTAAATGTGTACCCGCTTTGTACCGGGCTTAGTGCAGCAGCTACCTGTAGATTATATCCCAGTTTTTTGTTTTGTGTTTTACATGCATTCTCAGGGAAGGTGGTCAGGGTGATTATGTAATGACTGTTTCTTTCTAGAGAACACACATCTCAAGGGTTGCAAGGACTGTGGCTGGAATGTGATCCAGCCGGACCTTTGATCTGTACTTTCCCCCACATTTATCATACTTGTAACAGATGGGGAGAAATATGTATATTCCCAAGCTCGCATAAGAATCCAAAACCCTGAGAGGTTTCACTTTTTCCTTAAATTAAGGAGAGCATGGAACTTGGAGAAGGCTATTCCAACTTTGGCACAATAGGCCAGAAAGATAGGAGAGTTTTTGTACATTCCATCTGAGCCAGATTTTCTTCTCTAAGGGAGTCACAAATGCATTTGGTTGAATTTGTAAGGATGCTACATTTCCATTTTGATGACAGGTTAATAGGAGACTGGTGAGACACAGAGGGGTGTTTGAACATGCTTCTTCAGAGACTTCAAGGGCCAGGAAGTAGGTCTTGTTCTATAAAACATTTGTTTCTGGTTGTTTGCAGTGGTAACTGCTTTTATCCACCAGTGGTTATTATTGACTTTAAATAAATTGGCAGGGTTGGGTTATGTCATTCAAATCTTTGATTTAGCTTTAGCTACAAGTTTAGTCTTCCCTTGAACTGGAGGGATCAGTTGGTCCGGGTTACTCAGGGGCTATTAGAAATAGGGTCTCTCAACTTGCTCTTGTTATTCTGTCTGCTCTCAAAGAGCTCTTGAAAACCTTTTTATTGGCATATTTGTTAGTCCATGTAGATTAGAGAAATAAATCCACAGATACGCATATGTGTATAAGAAAGAGTTTTATATACAAGAGCAAGTGTACATTAAGAAAACAGCCCAACCCAGCCCAGTCCAAGGTCATAATTAGCCCATATGTCTGATACCAGTCTATAAAGTGTTCTTCATACTCACAAAGCATATGCAATGACACCAGGAAAATCACAGCCAGTCTTGTGCAGAGTCTTGTGTATACAGTGGTGATAGAAATATCTCAGTGCTGGCAGGGATCTCCCCAAGGCTTCTCTAGTTTCTAGGGATCAGGGTCTATCAGCATGCTGCCATGTGTCTTGTCAGCCGCAATGTCTCCCAGGGACTGAGCCTAGTGTCTCTCATCTCCAAAGGGGAAAAATGGCCATATTTCCCAGAATTCTCAGGAGAAAGTCATGCCCACATAGAGGTCTCATTGGCTATCTCAAGGTTGACAGGCCAGACTCTACCCCTCACCCACAATCCTGAAATCGACATGATTAGTGCCTGCCACAGCATATAATTAGCATATTGTTCAATCCAATAGTTCAACCATATTAAGAAGAGTTGTACAATCATTACCACATCAGTTTTAGAACCTCTTTTTTCTTTTCCTTCTTTTGCATTCATTGCTATTACTTTCCCCTTCCGTCCCCCAATCTCCTCTGTTAAACTATAAGAAAACATTAATCCAGTTACTATTTCTATAGATTTATCAAGGAATTTTTTGAGCCAGGTAAGGCGCAGTGTCAGGGAAGAGCATGGGTCATCAAACTTCGAGATGTGGTAGACCCTGTTTTTGCTTGCTAGCTGTAAACACATTTTAATGTGTTGCAGTTATAGCTGTCAGTATAGGCAGAAGATTCCCTCAAAATCTCTCTTCAGCTTTAAATGCTCATGTGAATTTTAGATCTACATTTCCATCTGCTAACTCATTTCTTCAATCAGATACTCTGTGAGCTTCTCAGCATTTCCTTAGTTCCACATAGAGATCTTCTCTCTTAAGTCTGCTTCTTTACCTAAACCTGTACAGTATTTTCTTGAGCCCCTTCCAGCTACGTGGGCTAAAACCTATCATATTTTCTGTCTCTACTGGCCTGGCTTTCTTCTGTTTTCCGGTTCTGTCATGGACTCAGTGAATGCTGTCAATCATAATTTCTGCCGAGCATTTGTTCTGGTAATTGCACTTTTTGGCGCTGCCTTAAACCAGTCTTTATTCTCACTGGGGATGATTCCTGTGGCCTCTATTCAGTCTTTCTGTCTTCATCAGAAGCTTCTACACATACCATTACATGAACAACTTCCTAAATCATAGTATGAAGCATCTGCACCTATAGCCTTAACTCCCTGTGGCCAAGAGAAAGGATAGACGTGACCTTACTTCATAGATACATAGTTTATCTAGCTCTAAACTACTTTTTTAACACCCCATTTTTAATAGAACACCATCTCCAGGCAAACTAGGCAACCACGCGCACATTCTGGATGTTGTGTCATATTCCATTTTCTTCTCCAAATTTCCCTTCTCTGGCTGAACTTCCATTTATGCCCCTTTGAATTTTTTTCTTTTTTCTTTTTTGGGCATCACTGCTCTCCGGTGGTGGGAGTAGGAGGCCCAGCCCCACTGCTGGAATTGAACCTCCATCCCAGTGGGCCGTAGTCCCGCGCACAACCGCTACGCCACCGGGGCTCAGCCCGAATTTTTTTCTTTTTTCAAAACTCTTCTCAAATATACAATTTTCTTTGAAACATCTAATTTCTCTAGTCAAAGCGAATCCTTCTCTCCACTACAATGTTTCTTTTCCTCTACTACAATCTTAGAGCACATTGCATTCATTTCTATCAGAGTATTTATATTAACACCCAATAAAGCACAGTCCTGAAACTCCAAACTTCATTCATTGAGTTGATTGCCATGTACAATAACCCTGTTGTCAGAGTAGAATTGCCCCTATGGAATTCCATTATGATAACTCTTTATAGAAGTACAAAGCCTCATCTTTATCCCGAGGAGTGACTGGTGGCTTTGAACTGCTCATCTTGAAGTGAGCAGCTCCGTGCATAACCCATTACATCACCACCGGTCCTTAAAACACAGCTAGGATCACTATAACTAAGTGACCATGAATTTGGTTTTGAATTTAGTTATAAATTAAGACAATTTGATATTCAATCCTGCAAATAAAATTGTCAGCTTCTTGAAATGGTTCATAAGGCCATAGATATAGTGAGTTGATTTTTTTTCTCTTCTTCCGGGAGGCAGAGGAGGTGAAGCTTTTACCAGCCAGGCTAGTTTCCTCACTGCATGAATTAGAGGGTTGCTCTCACCTGATGCAGTGCCAGAGCCAGGTCAGAGTCAGTGTGTGTGTGATTTAATCCATAGGTTAGCAAACATGAATGACAGGCCATGCTAACCAACCTAGGTTCGATTTTTGAAGATTTTCCTCCCTTTCTGGTTATCTTACGCTTTTTTGTTCCAAAAGATAAAACATTATTAAGTGTTTTTGCTTTCTTTCTTTACTGTATCCTTAATTGAAGGTTTCACTTGGAAACATTTTTATCTTTGTAATAATTGTGGAAACTCTTCCTTTCAGTGGCATGTGTATAGTTGGTTACAAATAGTCAAAAACCAATCTCATTTGATTCACATTTATCGCATTTAAAATATCTTCTTTTTAAATGAACACAAAGTACCAACTTTATTTGGCTGGAAGTTCCTTCTTCACAGCCTCAGAGAAGCCATAATGTCAATGGACACTGCACCTTGGAGTGTGAATGAGGTCTACTTTTGGGAGTACAGCAGAGTATGGCGCATCTCTGGAGAGAAATTGCCTTTTGAAGCCATAGACAGAACTATCTGTGGTTGGAGCATAGGGTTAAATAATAATTTGACCATTTACCAGGGAGTGACTTTGGGTATTCTGGTCCCTTGGAAATACAATTTCCTCTTTTATGAAGTCAAAATCTTGGCCTCAAAAAATCTTTGTGGAAAATTCCATTTTTCAATTAAGTTTTTGAAGCACTTCATATTAAGAGTAAAGTGACCAGATGTCCCGCTTTTTAACAACTTGTTCACATCCCGCAGCATTTTAAAATTAAAATAAATATATTACAATACTATTTTTGCATTCTGTGAAAATTTTTGTTGCACTACATAGACCAAATTTTTAATCAAGGAACCCCCCCGCCCCCGACCCCCGGTCAATGGTGTCCCGCTTAAAAGCTGGTCATTTATTTAAGAGTGTGAAGTGAAGTGATATTGGTGAAGATTTAAGAGCATTGTAGCGATTTCAAAACCCCAAAGGCAAAACAACACACTCACTGCCACTGAGTTGGTTTCGGCTCACAATGACTCTATAGTGTAGAGTACAACTGCCCTTTTGGGTTTTCAAGACTGCAAATCTTTACTGGAGCAAAAAACCTCTTCTTTTCCCTGAAGAGTGGCTGGTGGTTTCATACTGCTGATCTTGTGGTTAGCAGCCCAGGGCATAATCCACTACACACATGGACACCACTGTGTGTCAATTATGTCTGCGAATCGACTTGATGGCAGTGAGTTTTTGGTTTCATTGTCACTATTGAAGCCCTGGTGGTGGTGTGGGTTAAGCGATGGATTGCTTCCCCCAAACTTTGATGCTGAGCGCCACCAGCTCCTGCTTTGGAGAAAGGCGAAGCTGACTGCTCCTTTTAAGATTACAGTCTTGAAAACCCCTGGGAGCCACTCTGCCATGCCCAGGAGTGTTGCTGCTATGAGGTGGAATCATAGTAAAGTCAGTGGATTTTTTTATTTTGGGTTGTCATTGCAGCATTCACAATTCTATAATAACAGTTCAGAAAAGCCAGGTGAAACCAATCAATTTTGCCCTTTTGTTTTTCAGTGATTCCTGAGAGTGATTTATTCTTTACATGATAGATAGATGACCCAGAGGATGGATTTGATTATGGTAAAAAATGATTCCTTAAGCATAGGACATTTTATGCAGTTATCAAAAAGGGAAGCTACTGATTATAGTCCATGTCATCTCTAATTCTGTAAAATAATGCTAGGGAAGACTTATTTTAGAAATAGATACTCATTGAGAAAACCCATAACAAAGTACCTATTGTGACTGTTGGGTTCAGATCAAATTGGAGCAATAACATAATGTGAACTGGGAACTCAGGGATCCAGCCATGTGGAAAGACTAGCACCAACATTATTGGGTAGTGACAACACCACCGACGCAGGGCATTTTAATTGACTGTGGAGAACAATGAGGTTTTCTAGTCCTATAAATAGTCACAGTCTCAGAAAACTCATAGGGACAGTTCTGCCATGTTCTATGGGGTCACCCTGAGTTGACATTGAGTCAGTGGCAGTGAGGTTTTTTTTTAGTGTTTTAACAAAAAGCCTATGTTCAGGATTACCATCACTCAATTGGCTGTGTTGATATGTGGTATCCTTTGTGAGGTCATCAATGACAATATCAACAGGACAGAGACATGAATCCTAAGCTAGAGTCAGCCACAAAGCTCACATCCAACAGACCCCCATGCTTCTGTCTATGGATCAAGCATGTGCATTTTTAGGTAAGTAGAAGTAAGACCATATTCTCTATCGCTCATCTTCAGGGACATTTACTTTAGTCTGGAGGTAATGTGCTTAGAATCTGTATGCTTTGGGTGAGAGTTTGACATGAGCGATATCTTGTGGGATCAGTAACATTCTGTATGACCACGACAATATTGACAACAGTCCTAGGAATGGTGATGTGTAAGCCCTGACAAATGTGGGTTCTGTACCTTGATGAAATTGCAGATTTCACTCCCAGGGCAACTTTGGGGTACGATCTTGCTTAGCATTGACTGTCTGATAAGTGGAGGTCTCTAACCAGTAGCCAGTAACCATTTTTAATAACTCGGGAGAGGATGGTTGATATAGAGAAGGGGCAGTGGCAAAGCGGTCTTAACAAATAAATGAGTCCCGGTGGTGTAGTGTTTATGAGTCGGGATACAAACTGCAAGGTCTGCAGTCCAAAAACATCATTTGCTTCATTGGAGAACGACAAGGCTTTCTATTCCCTTAAAAAAATTACAGTCTCAGAAACACACAGGGGCAATTCTACCCTTCTATAGGGAGGGGCTCAGGGAGTCAGAATTGACTTGATGGTATTGAGTTTGGTTTTGACAGTATGTACTTGTGAAATGTTTTTCTAGGAGGGACCTTTAAACAAAGAGAGTTTCAGAGTTGGTTAGAAGGAATGAAATCACAGGAACGATATGCTTTTTAAGAAATGGTTGTTTTGCTTTTAATGTGTAACTTATAGTGTTCCAAAAAGGAATTTTCTGTTGAACACAATTATCAGCTAAAATTCTCTGATTTAGGCTTATTATGAATTTAACAGTGATTATCTTCCAAATGGAGCCCTTGGTGATGCAAAGAATTTAACATCTTGGGCTGTTTTAGAAGATCAAGTCTATCCAGAGACACCTTGAAAGGAAGGTCTGGCCATCCACTTCAGAGAAACTAGTCAAACACAGGTCAAACACAGGTCTCTGACACACATGAGGTTGCTGTGTGTTAGTGTGTACTCTGCTAACTGGTTTGTATCCACATAGTAACATGGGCCTAAGACGCCTTGGTGGTATAGTGGTTATGTGTTGTGCTGCTAACCACAAAGTTGGCAGTTCCAAACCACCAGGTGCTCAGTGGAAGAAAAAATGGGGTTTTTGACTTTCTGAAAGACCTGCACTTTCAGAAGTCCACAGGGGTAGCTCTACCCTGTCTTATAAGATCACTTAGAGTTGGAATTGACTATGTTGGCGAGTTTTAACTTTTGTTTGTTTGTTTAATATGGACGTAAACTGGTAACGGTCTCTCAATTTCTGTTATGATACTAAACCTGTGAGAGCTGGAACTCGATGGGACTGCTTTGTTTCCCACCTTTGATGAGGCAGTCTTTACTCTTCTAGCACTGGATTTTCTTTCTAAGACTGGTTTCTGCTTTACACAAGTTCTGACTTTCTCAGATTTTTTTGAATTTATTTTTAAAGCATCTTAATTTAAAAATTATCTTCATAATAAGCATGTTCTTAAATCATGAAAAGGACCCCTGGTTGCATAGTGGCTTACAGTTTGGGCTGCCAGACAAAAGAAACGATTAGCGGTTCAAAACCACCAACTGCTTCATGGGAGAAAGAAGAAGCTGTCTGTTCCCTTTAAAAATCAACTGTTGGTCTCCACAAGCAATTTGGGCAGGTGTTTTAAAAACTGAAGAAAAGTAGCATTGTTGGAGGTTTTTGTTTGCTATGGTTGCTGCAAGCCGAACGCTCACTCGTGGAGGTTTTTGTTGTTGTTTTGTTTTTAAATATACATGGCTGATTGTATAAGTTAGATTTATTTATTGTGTAAACTTGGGATCCAAGGTAATATTTTTAACCTGCTTATGAAAAAGTGCTTGATAAATTAGTTGAAATGGGAAATTCTTTTTCCACAGGGTAGCTAAGTTAGGTCAGTCACATTGGTGATGCCTGTCCATTAACCATTTATGCATTGTTAATAAAATTACAAGAATAAATAAAAAAAATCAACTGTTGGGTTGTTACTGGTTTGGAATTGGCATGATAGTGGTGAGATTGAGTGAGGTGAGCCATGGAATAGCTGTTGAGTATAAGGTACGTTGTCTCAACAGGTTAAACCACCACCTCTTCAGGAAAATAGGGTGTTGTCTTCTCTGGAAGATATGGGTGTGCCAGCTGCTATTATGAACGGGAAGTCACATTACTAAAGCTCAAAGTATTTTCAGGTGATCCAACAATGCTATATTTTTATGCTTAAGAGAATTAAAAATTGACAAGAGGTTTTTGTATAGTTTAAACACCCATTTTCTTTTTTTAAAAAGTCATTTTATTGGGGGCTCTTACAGCTCTTATAACATTTCATGCATCAATTGTATCACGCATATTTGTATGTATATTGCCATCATTTTCAAAACATTTTTACTTGAGCCCTCACTATAAGCTTTTTTAAAAAAAATCATCTTATTGGGGGCTCATTCAGCTCCTATCATGATCAATTACATAAGTCAATTGTATCCAGACCACATTTGCACATTTGTTTCTATCATCATTCTTGAAACATCCTCCTTCTACCTAGGGCCCCGGTACCAGCTCCTATTTTTCCCCTTCTCCCCTCTCTCCCTCCCCCATGAACCCTTAACAATTTACAAATTGTCATTATTTTGTCATCATACACTGTCTGTTGTGTCCCTTCACCCACTTCCCTATTGTCCATACCCCAGAAAGGAGGTCATATGTAGATCCCTATAATAGGTTCCCCCTGTCTACACCTTCCCTCCACCCTCCTGGCATCCCTTCATCCTCCTGGCATCACCACTCTCACCTCTGGTCCTGAGAGGATCATCTGTCCTGAATTACCCCTGCTTCTGGATCCAGTGTACATACATCCCCTGGTCTAGCTGGATTTGTCAGGTAAAATGGGATCCTGATAGTGGGTGGGAGGAAGCATTTAAGAACTAGAGGAAAGTTGCATATTTCATTATTGCTGCACTGTGCCTAGACAGGCTCATCTGCTCCCTACAACCCCTCTGTAAAAGGGCTGTCTCTTTACCTATTGATGGGCTTTGGGTCCCCAACCTGTACTCCCCCTCATTTATAATGATATAATTTTAAGTTCTTTGATACCTGATCCCTTGAACAACTTGTGGTCACACAGGCTGGTGTGCGGCTTCCATGTGGGCTTTGCTGCTTCTGAGCTAGATGGCTGCTTGTTCACTTTCAAGCCTTTAATACCCCAGATGCTATATCTTTTGATAGCCGGGCACCATCAGTTTACTTCACCACATATGTTTATGCACACATTTGTCATCAGCGAGCATATCAGGAAGTACACACCCATTTTCAACCAATGAATTGGCACATTGACCTGGGGAGGCCAGTGCTCATAATCCATCTCCCTGATAAATTTGAGAAGGCAGAGAGAGATTGTTTGCCTGTGGGGAAGATGGATGGGTCAATTGGAACATATAGGAAGGACTAGGGAGCTTAAACTAAGGGTGTCCTTTTCCAAAATAAGATTTGTGGATGAAGAACATTTTTAGTTTTTTATCCTTTTCCAGTCCTGCCCACTGACTCAACAAAATCCCTCCCGACTATTGTTATTCTAAATGAGTGGCAATGATCTTTCACAGAACAATCGATAGCATTTGGTGTGGAAGGAATAAAACCAATATTGATATTTTTTAAATTTATTAAAAAAAATATTTTTTTTGCCAAAGCAGATTTTGTATATATACTGTTGGCTTCATATTGTTCTTCAGACTTAGCTTTAATGCCATGCTCGTTAGTTTCCCAATTGTCTTTCCTCTGCTACATATGCCAAATAAAATTTATTTTCCCCACTGTTAAAACCTTGTGATAATTTACCCCTCAGACAAAGGAAACAGAGAACCCCAATTCAAATATATTCTGTAAAGACCCGTTTACTGAGTCTTAAACATGTCAGACACAATAAAGACAAATCATCTAGGTGAGAGAGACTATCAGCAGGAGGCCATAATGAGGTTCAACGGTTCGAAGCCATGTGACTATTTGATAACATATGGAAATCAAAGGGCATTCAACCCAGAATCATGATGAGTGGCTGACTTCTTCATCACCATTGCTGGCAGGACTACAGAAAAGGGAAAGGGATCAGGATTGGGATATGCACACTGTTACAGATTGGGAATGTTTACAGCATTGGTTCTGAGGCCTTCAGACCCTCTTGGCACGGGCAGCTCTCAACCAAGCTACTCTGCGGGTCAGAGTATTCTCTCCTGGGCTGGCCAGGGAGTGGTAGTCATCCACTTTGCAAACACACACTCTTTTAGGTTGCCTGTCAGCAGCCAGAAAGAACTTAATGGAGACTGAATCTATGTGGAGACTTAAAAATGGATTCAGGGTTCACAGTATACACCATAGCTTTTCCATATTTTCATGTGCTCAAAATTTAAGCTCTAAGCAGAGTTAAATGTGTTGGAATTTAGGTCTGGTGAGAGCTTCATTAAGGAAGGAAACAGCTCTGGAAG